>ADNK01001508.1:0-63450 GCA_000320545.1 Bigelowiella natans CCMP2755 | reverse complement strand
TTGTTGACTATGTGATGATAAACTTTGCTAAAATCCTTTTGCTTCGCTTTATGCACATGCCATCATCGCAACATGCATAGCAGTCCCATAGCAGTCGCATAGCATCACATATCGCCTCGCAACATACATACATACATAGCACAGCACACAGCACGGCACGGCACATAGCACATAATGACATCGTATGCTTCTTCATTTTTTGTTAGACCCCCACTTTAATTAGTGTTTTTTCTTAACCTCATTCATTTTATTGATAATGAGAGATTATAGGTACTTTAAAAAAACAAACTTTTTTTTATAACATATATATATATATATATATATATATATATATATACAGGCACCCCCCCCCCCCCGGGCGCCCGCACTCCGCGGGGTCAACAATCCGCGCGCGCTACGGATGTTACACATTTTTGAAAAACCCCCCCCACCACGCATGCAGGAAACATGCAAACACATGTGTGTATATATATATATATATATATATGTGTATATATATATATATATATATATATATATATATATATATATATATTTACACACATACATACATTAATATATCTGCAGCAACGTTTCTTGATAAACTCTATTGTGTAATTCCAGGCATCCCAATAATACTCCAACAGAACGTCCGCGATTTCCTCGTCAAGTACCGCATCTGCCCTCCGGAGGTACTTCCCGTGTCTCTTGCCTTCTCTTTACAACACTTGCTAGTATTGAATAGAACCTAGAACGTAGCCTGATTCTTCGTCTATTGCACAGGTTTTAGGCGTCGTTGCGCGCAACAGGTCGATTTAGGGGGGGGGGTGGTTGAAAAGGGAGCGACTGGCTATTTTTCTTGGCAGTCGCCCAAGATTCTTTGTTTTCTTCCACGTTTCCCTGTCTTTCTACGCGCTTACGATAGATGCGGATTCCTCTTATATTTCCTGCTGTTGCTCCCAACGATGGCACTGTGGTGCTACGTTTGCTTCTTCTGCTCTTTCTCAGGAGTCTTAACCTAGATCAGTCAGGCGTGCGGTGGAGCCGTAAGGTAGTAAAGCGTTTTTCGAGGCGGTGAAAGAAGCTTAAAAGCATGTTCCCCCCCCAAGTCTTTTCGAGTAGAAAAGCTAATCAGAAACTACATCATCAACAATATCAGCCCATAGAGGATGAGGGGGGTGCTGTCGTGGTTTCCTACCAGACGCTGCACAACGCCATCAAGGTATTAATTTCTCTCGATGGATATGCATTGGATGTGCAACCATATTAGCAGAACGTATTCCATCGAATCCCTTAGTTTTTATCTGCCCCGTTCCCTATCATTTAGTCGCGTGTATGTAGGTGATACAGAGAGAAAGAGTAAAGGGGGGAGAGTGACAGCGAGAGAGGGAGAGAGAGAGAGAGAGAGAGAGAGAGAAGCAAGCCGCGAATTATTGTTGCTCTTCTGAAAAGACTGCATCGTGTTACGTCATTTTGGAAACATGCATGGACGGATCCAGCGGACAATTCGGAGAGGCTGGGCAGATCGTTATATCCACGGTATCATCCATCACACCCTCCTCCCCCCCCCCCCTGCGATAGATCTAGGCCGCACTGCTAAAAAGACATTCTTGAATATTGCAAAGAACAAAAATACGAATACTGTGTACTAAATCTTCTTACAGGGGCAGCGGTCACATCACTCACCCTAGACTCGGGTCGGAAACGACAGCAGCATTCGAATGCTACAAGTCCCTCTGGTAAGGGCGCTGCTTTCCTTTTGCAGGGTTATCATCCTCCTTCGCTCGATTTCGGTCTCCTCCCGTTTCGCATGAGCCCATTGCGTATAGTGCTACTGGAATCATCTCTGTTGTTCCTCACGTGCGATTAAGCATGAAATGTTGCTCATCCAATGAATGGCAAAGGATTCGGAGTTTTGTGAAGGATCCGATTGCAAAAACTCCGTTTTGAGAGATTTGCCCACTCATTGACAGTGTTCTCTTTTGGCAAAAAAGGCCCCGTAACCATGCCGCACCCCTCGCTGCAAATCAACAATAAGTCGCGTGCTATCTTTGACCTGGTATGAGGGGATATATGAGGGGGGGGGGAGAGGAAGAAAGAACACGATGCTGTTGGGCAAGATGGATTTCAACTCGATCTCACGAATACGCGCGTATGTGTGTGTGTGTGATGTGTATGTGTGTGTGTGTGTGTGTGTGTGTGTGTGTGTTTGTGTGTGTGTGTGTGTGTGTGTGTGTGTGTGTGGCTCTGCCCACCTAATTAGATCATCGGAGCCGATGGAGAGACAGGTAATGTCGCTCAAAGCGATCAGTGTTCCCTTCCAATGAATGGAACTGAGTCTGTATGCTAGTTGTTAGAAAGCCATACAGAAACCACCACAAAAGTAGTCCTTCCAACCGCCAATGTTAACGACGTGTAGGAATGACACGACGTACGCTCGAAGAGGAGAAGCGGCTAAAGCCTGGAGCTTTCCAGTAATTCCGAAAATCACATCACCAAGAAACACCAACCAGCCTTCAATGATAAATTATATGACCTAGTGTGGGACTCTGTTATTTCCTTTTCCTTCTTCTTCTTCTTCTTCTTCTTCTTATATTGTCTCCCCTTTCTCCTTATTCGCCTTTATTCGTCACTCATCGCTCTCCACTATGGCCGTCGCCGTCAGGTTTGAGAATTACATTGGATACCACGGCACCATCCCTGAAACCCTCGCCCCGAAGAAGGTGCGAGTAGTCATGTTACTTCCTCGAGAAACCGTTGCCAGGAATACTCTGATAATAAGGGAAACTTTACAGCACCGATGGTGGCTTCGTCATCCCTGTTTCTAGCAATCATGAAGCACAACAAACCCATCTTCGATTTCGCTGGATTGTGAGTGCATTACTAACAACACTACTCCTCTCCCTTCCCCATACCACACACCTTCTTAAGGTTTCCATGTTGTTAAGAAACGGCAGTGATTTGCTGTGTTACGCTCCTGCCAAGTCAAGAACAAACGCCAATGTAGGAAACCATTGCTCGTCGCCGTTAGCGTTTTAGACGATATTTCTCCCATATTCCTAGTGACGCAATATTTATTCTTCACCGTGCGGTTGTCTTCTGTCGTTGTCGTCGTTGTCGTTTCTTGCCCAGGCGATGATAATGCCTGGAATTCGAGGTACTTGTTTGGGGTGCAATCGCTGACTTCGCAGCATTGTTTGGTAGCAGTATTGACTGGATGCATTTATTAGACGAATTTTTACCACCATCCTCTTCAATGCTACATGTGCTCTTTCTGCTTAACCCGACTGCATTGCTATCTGCAGGCGAGCGTCATTATCCGTTTCGCCGCATTGCTTGGACTTGGTCAGCTTAACATCAACATAAATTGTCCACGAGTCGAATATATGTTTTCTGAGAGGCGATGGAGTTCAGGAGTGTAAGAATAAGTGTTCATATAGTTGATATGTTTATAAATGTTATATATATATATATATATATATATATATATGGTTATAATGAGCTGAAGACGTCTTGATGTTTCAGGTATCGAAACTTAAGCAGCACCCCAAGGGGGCAGGTTGAGGAGATAAATCAGCTTTTCCAAGACAAACGAGGCAAAAGGCACAAGTTTGAATTGCCGCAGGGGCTTATGAAACCCGAGAACGTCAAAAGTGCGGTTTCTATATATGGCAGTCTGCTACGTGTAGTATCCTAGAGAATTTAGCCCATGAAGTTTGGAGGAGAGTTGTACCTAATTTGAGCCTGTACATGCTTGATGATTCAACAGAGCTGCACGAACGCGCGAAGGAGGAGTTGCCGGTCTCGTTTTGCATTACCATCATCGCACACCTGAGTTGTCTTCTACAAAAATAATAATTCTGGCTCGCCCGGCCGCACAAAGCAATCCGACTGGATGCAGAATCCCTCTGTTTCCATCTTGTTCTCCCCATCCTCTGCCCTCGCGGAACGTTTGACAGTTTCCCTATCTTCGTCTTTTTTTCCTTCTTCTCACAGGACTGGCTGTCGTCCTTGATCGAGTCCACATGGTCCCCGGGTACCTCATCCTAATTCGAATCATCAGCATGCAGCGGCGCGGCACAAAAGCGGCAAACGCATCTGCCAGCATGCGGCCTCCTCTCTCGAATGCTCTTAGAAAGGCAGCGATGGTAATTGTTGTCATTTGCGCCACGATCAGGTGTGTTTCGCGTGCGATATGACATGGCGCTGGAGGCTGAATTCGACGGACAAATCGTGCTAATAGGAGATGCTCTTAGCAAGGTATAATCTTCACCCCCTCCCCTCTCGCCAGCACAACAGAGCACAACGCGCTATAACACACTGCACTTGCTCGTATAGGCGGGGCCACATTACTTCTTCGGGCCTTACAAAGCCGTCGAGCAAGTAGAGGAGCTGGAGCGAGCTGTGAGGTATGTGACAACACGCCTGCATCGAGAAACTTGAAAGCGCGTTAGCCCACCGACTATCCGATACAGGTTGAGCTCCAATCGGACGCATTTGGCAGAGAATCTTAGGATATGGTCGATCAAGGTATATATATATAATATATATATATATATATATTTATATAATATTTAGGTCTCAGAGATGTTTAACTAATTCGATAAAATCACTACCAGGTGCGGCGACTTGGATACGTTGATCTTGCACTTGGTAGTTTACAAACCAATATCCCCCCCTTGTTTCTCCCTGCAGAGCCTGAGATATTGTTACATTAGGTCAAAATTTGGGGCATCTTCATCAAGAACATGACGAGCCGCGAACAGGATACGATCTAGAGTGGAGTTTTCCTCCGTAATGATTTGTAAAACTTTCCTGCGTTGCTGCGATGACATCGCGATTCTGTTCTGATGAACCTTTTGCAATGTGTGTTCCAACCCTTGTTAGGTTCTCTGCTCCAGGAGTGGATTATGGCTGGTTACCAGAAAACCACCGCATGATTTGAGGTCGGTTTGGAAATTTGTTAGGTTAGGTGGTAGTGACTCGCGAACATGTTCTAGATGTTGCGACATCATGAGATCACATGAGCGTGAAAATGTTCCTGAGCATCTGTGCTGCACGTGCGCGTGCGCGCATAGATGAAGCATCGCAGTGGTGGCTAGCATGCGATTAATGTGCGCACGACTCTGCTTGTCCGGTTGTGCACACCACGCTAGCACGCACTCACATTGTCGCACACGCTAGCTAGCTAGCTAGCACGACGCACACGATTCGATCAACAGCTTGATGTAGCGCGTACCACTACGCGGGCACAAGTCACGTGCGACAACAAAGGGGTTGTCGCGGATATAGAATATAGATAACGTAGATATTAATACAGCATAGGCACGTGGGTTCCGGCGGGACTCATGGCAGCACACCGGAAGTGTGCTGCCCCACGTGCGGCGGCATTCGCGAAAGCTTCGCGAATGATTACGCAGTGCACGATTTAATAAAAATATAATCTTTAATAAAAATAAACACAACTCTTCAAAAGGAAGCAAACGTGCCTTTCCCCCCCCCTGCCTACTTGTGCACGTAGCGCCTCGGCCTGTGAACACCTTACGCGCAACAACCTTTGGCTTCCACACACGGGAAACGATTTGACTAACAATGTCACAGCAGCTAGAAGAACAGCAGGACTTTGGCTCGCAGGCCGTGCAAGGGCACGAGCAGAAACAGGAAAGGAAGGGCGATACGGACGCTAAGGAAGGAGGAGGAACACCTCCACAGGCACCGCCGGGACCAGCACCCGGGATTAAGAAAGCAGATGCAGCAGCAGAGGCACTGGAGAACTTCTACGAGGCGGACGACGAGGACGTGGCCGCCGAAAGCAAGAAGGTCGTAATGGCATTACGAGCCTTGCGACCCAGGGCGAGCAACTACGCCAAACTGAAAGTATCGATAGAATACAAGTATCAGACACATGATGTTTGGGCAGCTATCATGCAGGACATCATGGATTACGAAGCAGACTTACCTCCAGAGTGGGCAGCTTTGTTTAGGAACGACGGGGGTCTGGGCGCCTCGCGGGGGACGACCCAGAGCACCGTCAAGCAGCAGCAGCCGGTACAGCGGAACACCCAGTTCATGTCTGTTAAAACAGCACCGGTTATGATAACGAAATACAACGGGAAAAGAGGTGAGGCAAGGAGGTGGTGGAAGAACGCTAGGAGTATACTCTGCGACTTTACCCCTAACCCCACCGAAAACGACAAGCTCAAATGGCTAGCTATAATAAAGCAAGCCATGGACCTTTACGAGACAGGCAGGACCCGGATCAGGCAGCTAGAGAAAATACACACTACAGTTAGTGGGCTACGAGACGTTGAGGCGATAATGAAGGCTTTTGTAAATGAACAGGATGCTAACTCCCTACCCCAGGCTATTAGAAAATACAGAGCAATGATGCAGCATGAGAGAGAACCTGTTAGAGACTTTGCCACGCGCTTCCAGGATATGATCGACGAACTACATGATTTTAATTACAACACAGGTGATGATCAGGCAAGGTTTGAAGAGTTCAAGTTAAAGATAAAGGAATCCACTTACGTTACGGAGAAAGGCTACACCACGATGGAGGCAGCAGTGCAGGCTATATCCCTACGCGAGCAGGAGCAGGACCGCAAGTTTACCAGCCCTAAGGTACCTGGCATAGGAAACATTAACGCTATTAAGCCGCAGCGAGACTGGTACAAGGACAGGGAAGGTAACCGACGTTGCGGATACTGCTCACGTAAAGGGAAACACACCGCTAAAGACTGCAGAGACAGGAAAGAAGGACGACCCAGGATGACGATCAGGCAGCTCAACGAACACTACGAGAAGTTAAAGAGAAAGAAAGGCAGAGGACAAGGATATAACAACAGCAAATGGCAAGGCAGCAACAACGGGAAGAACAATAAATATAAGAACAAAAAGCAGAACAGTATCAATGCTATACAGCAGCAGATAAACGGAATATTAGATCACCTTAAGCAGGCGCCGACGAAGACAGCAGTACCAGCAACGCAGGACCAAGACAAGCCCATGACCCTAGACGACATAAAGAACTTAGGAGTATGCAACATTAATGACGAAGACGCTAACAGGACTATCAAAGTTGCTATGACCAAGGTTAAAGTTAAAGACAGCTACGGAGACTACAAGAAACTACCTGCCCTTTGGGATAGTGGCAGCATGCCGAAGTCCTTCATAAGCCTAAGCACAGTAAGAAGGTTAGGACTATTGGATCAAGTGACTAAGAAAGAACGTAAATATGCTCAAGCAGACGGAAGCTCTTCCATGAAGACCGTCGGTGAGCTAATGCTAAAGCTACAGATACCTGGCAGCGACGCGGAGACCCAAATCAAGACCCGAGTAGCCATGACTTTATCCATGGAACTACTCCTCGGACAGGATGCCCTAGAAAAATTAGGGGGGATCATATCATTCTACAATCACAAGATATACTTTGCTAAGTTGCCAAAGAAGTCAGGCAGGACCATCAGCCAGAACATGATACGGCTTGACGAGTGGACCTCTGAGTCAAGCGTTAATGCGTTAGAGTTTATGGACCTAGCGGACAACAAGCTACCTACACCTACCGAGCTACGGAAGAAGAACCCCGGCAAGACCATCCGACAGATAACGGAGCTACTGGACAAGACCCCCCCAGCTGATGATTGGGATATCGACAAAGGCAAAAAGTACATTAATAAAATATTAAACGAGAAGTACTCTGACATCACCAAGCCGACGACGAAGCCCTCCAGCAAGCTTACCCCAGTAAAGATCGAGCTAAAGAAGGGATACGAAGAGTGCATCATCAATGACCCAGAACATAGGCGACCGGAAGCGGACTGGGAAAAGATAGAGTGGCAGATCAATGAATGGGCAAAGGAAGGGAAGATAGAGCCAAGCAACTCACCATGGAACGTGAGACATGTGCTAGCTAAGAAACCTACTTACCCTTTCTTCCGCCTGGCGCACAACTTCATCCGCCACAACCGAGTAATAAAGAGGATCCAGACACCTACACCAAGGATAGATGACGTTATTGAACACGTCATAGGATACAAATACTACTCTTCCCTAGATAAAAATGAATCATACATGCAGACACCCATCCACAAAACCTCCCGCCCCATTACCGCGTTCTCCAGCAGGCACAGGAAGTGGCACTTCGTCGTATTCCCTTACGGCCTAAGCATATCAGGGGATGCGTTCAGTAGTCAGAACTACAGGGCATACACACATGATGGGATGGCGTCTGTGTTGTGGGTGTTTGTGTTTGTGTATGTGGATGATGACATAATATGTACCAACACAGTCGTCGCTCAGATCTTCCTCCTGGAAAATATATTTATTAGGTTTGCACACTTCGGTTTTACTATTAGACTGCAGAAGTGTACATTCCTAGCTACAAGAATCAAGTGGTGTGGATATTACCTGGAGCAAGGCCGCATCACCCCAAACCCCGAGAAAGTAGCAGCACTACAGCAAGCCCCTAAACCTAAGAATGCAAAGGAGTTAAAGTCATTCTTGCAGACTGCAGCTTGGATACTACGTAGGTTCTCCCCTACCTACGCTAGGACTGCAGCTGCTTTTACTACTGCTTACCGGAAGGAGAACTCTGTAGGCCTCAGCTTCGCTAAGGTGTGGGCCAAGGCTGGCCTTGATGCCCACTTCGATAACCTAATAAAGTTATGCAGCAACACCCTATTGAATGCTAAGCTAGACACTACTAGACCAGCTACCCTATGGACAGACTGGTCTAAGCTAGGTATGGCTGCTGTACTTACCCAAGACCAGCAGATCATACGGGTGTGGGGCAGGGCCTGCACAGCAGCTGAGGCCAAGTACAGCCCTACAAAAGGAGAGTATAAAGCCATGACTGAGGCGCAGAGGAAACTAAGATACTACCTGCTGTCGGTGCCCAGCTTCACCTTAATGACTGACCACAAGCCCCTCCTAGGCATCGACCGCAAGCTCGAAGCGCCTAACGATGAGTATGCAGCTATGAGGGCGGACACGGAAGAGTTTAGGGACAAGAGGACAGTGGTCTACGCACCAGGAGACAAGCAGCTTGCTGACTATTTCAGCAGGCTGTTCGAAAAGAAAGTCCCTACCCAGGTCACCCCTATGGTTAACGCGATTACCTTCGAGGACGGCGACTTCCTGCCTGAGCCAGAGGAGCTCCAGCACCTTCAAGAACACCTGGATAAATACAAACACAAGCATGAGGTACTTAGTGATAGGATATATGTATACACTAATAATGTTAGGCGTACCTACGTGCCACGGCGGACCAGGGGAGCCCTTCTCTTTACCGCCCATGGACCTGCACACGTAGGAGAAAACCATATCACTGCTCTACTCTACCATTACTACTGGCCCTACAAGCTAAAAGAGATAAGGACATACCTGCGTGGCTGCAGGTGCTCCAGCTTGAAGGCGGCAGGCGTCGCCACCAAGGAGTCCAGCAAGAGCCGTGCATCTAAGAAAATCAAAGCAAGGAACTTCTTAGATATCGTGCAAATTGATGTTTATAAGTACGATGGCTATCACTACCTTACCTTCGTTGATGTGGCCACTGGAAAGTGCTGGGTTAAAAAGATTATCAAGGTCAACGTTGCTAAGAAGAACAAAGGCTTATATAAGCAGAGGCTTACTAACTGCTACCGTACCTGGGAGTCTGAGCTCCAGGCTATCCCTGATGAAGTTAGCATAAACAAGATACCAAAGAAGTTACATGTGGATAATGAGACCTCTCTTCTACAGCTACCACACCCTAATATTGATGCCTCACCTGTATACTATGCCCAGTCCAACTCCAAGGTAGAGCGACTCCACCGCACCTTGGCCAACCTAAGCAGGATAAATAGCACCACACCAGACAAGATACAAGGGTTAGTAAACGACACCTTCACGTCTGGGGGAGGTATCAAGGATAAGGAGAGGGAAGAAGGCGACGACAACGACGACGATACCGAGAGCGAAGACGAGAAGGTCCCGTACGATGGCCGAGTTCTAAAGGAAGGACAGTATGTTAGGGCCAAGGTAAATCTGAGATCGAGAAATAAACAAGACCCCTTCTGGGGTGGCGTTGCAAAGGTTACCGAGAGGAAGGGGAGGAAGCAGTACTACATCTATGATGGGAACAGGGTCACCTTGCGCCACATCAGTCACCTAAAGAATTATGATATCGGTGAGAAGCTCCTAGAGGATGTTAAAGTAAACCCTACTGTGTGGGAGCGAGCAATGCCTTGTTTAGGACCCCGACCTAAGTTCGATGTGGAATATGGAAACAATAAGGTCAGGGTGAACGACGATTGGCGCATGAAGATTGTCTATCTAGGCTACCCTGGATTACGAAATATGGAGAGGGTAGCTATGAAAATAAAGGACGGAAAATATCAGCTACTCTACCTAGCTGTTCCCGACTTACCCTTTGAGCACTGGTATAAGGTCCTGGGGGACCTTGATGCAGAGGGCTGGTATGGACACGAACCTAAGGACGAAGGTGAGTTCTGGGTAAGCGACAAAGGAGATAAGGTTAGAGAGGAATCTATTACCTGGTGGTTGGTGAAGTTCCGAAAGCGATGAAGGTCTAAGGGAATAAGGAAGGAAGGAAGGAGCAACGTGACTTGGGGGAGGTGTAGCGCGTACCACTACGCGGGCACAAGTCACGTGCGACAACAAAGGGGTTGTCGCGGATATAGAATATAGATAACGTAGATATTAATACAGCATAGGCACGTGGGTTCCGGCGGGACTCATGGCAGCACACCGGAAGTGTGCTGCCCCACGTGCGGCGGCATTCGCGAAAGCTTCGCGAATGATTACGCAGTGCACGATTTAATAAAAATATAATCTTTAATAAAAATAAACACAACTCTTCAAAAGGAAGCAAACGTGCCTTTCCCCCCCCCTGCCTACTTGTGCACGTAGCGCCTCGGCCTGTGAACACCTTACGCGCAACATTGAGACATGCCAGCATGCTGGCATGTGTTGGTTGATCGAGCATGTCTGCTGAACTTGCACAGTGCGGTCATGTTTGTTCAACAAAGGAGGGCACGTGCCATGAATGCGCGCTCGCAGTTTCATCGTGCAGTGCTTTGCGTGATCGAAATCACATCGGCAAAATGGGCACGTGGACGCGCATGCATGACGCTTGGCTGCGTTCTTCAAGAAAGATTCAAAGAATCATCGGCGTGAGTATTGGAAAAACTAAACGGGGCTAAGAGGGGGTTAGGAAAGGATCGGGAATTGGGTGAGAGTGGAAAGAGGGAGAGGCAGAAGAAGGGAGATCCAGGATCTGACCAGCCAGTTGAATTGGGGAGAGAGGGGGAGGGCAAACCAGGAGGGTGGGGAAAAATCATCCGAGAAACTACCAAAATCCCTTGTTGTTCCAATCGAGTGAAATTTTTCGTGAAACGAAGTTGGTTTCATCAGTGCGACAACGAACATTTCCCTCAGCAATTCAAATTTAATTACGTCGCTCAACAAGCCGCGGATTAGCGGCGTCACCAGGATAGAGAACAAGCGCGCCATAAGATCAAGGTCTGAGCCCATTGCATTCTTTCATTTCCTCCCCCTTTCTGCATTGGCTGGTGTAAGAACGACGCGGAGATATACATCCTCCAGCAGGAAGTACGTAGGAGGCGATCCAAACTTTCTCACAAAGTTTCTGTACACCTTCCTCAGCCATTATTTATCCGAAGGCGCGCCAAAATGCCTTCTACATTTTTCCTCTGCAAAACTCAGTGTGTTCTAAACGATCTCCAGTCTTCTTCCATTGTAGTAAATCTGTTGCACGGAGGAAGTCGACTTCATTTGCATTCTCTTTCAGGTGCCAGAGTGTTTCGACCGACATTGCGGGCTGAGCGCTCATCGTTAGGAGTCGCTGGAACATTTTGAGGTACTTCATCGCTCGGCCATGCGCACATGGGAAACCGTGGTTATCATGTGTCCACTTGAAATGTTCAATATACAAGCTCTGTAGAAGCCAAGCGTATACGCACATGCATCTATAACACCACGCAAACATGTAATGTACCTATATACTGTGGTCTCTCCCTCTCTCTCTCTCTCTCTCTCTCTCTCTCTCTCTCTTCCTGTTTATTTGTGTAACACATTAAATATTATGATAGCTTCGCCCATTATGAAGAGGGGTGGCCGGCGGCGTCAGAAGGGGGGGAGCAACAAGGACCTGCTCTTTACTTGCGAAATATGCGATAAAAGCTTTCCCACCAAGCGGGTCAAAATCATTTCCAATAGTGATCCATAAATCGTATTTTTTAAATTAAAAATATTGATACATTTGTTTCGTGTCGATAATTATCGATGTCGATTCCATTGTGATTCATTTGAAGTACTACCAACATTCCACCTGCAGGCACAAAATTCAACAGCATTTTACTCTCTCTCTCTCTCTCTCTCTCTCTCTCTCACTTATTAGAATTTATTAAAAATAGATTATTTATTTTTATTCCTCTACACACAACATAATGCAATACATCGTCCCGCAATAGAGCTAATAAAGCCACTCAGGACAAATACTGATAGTTGTTTTGGTTTGGAATCGAATCACAAAAACTCGCATGCTGTGCAACTTTATCGACAACGGAGTCGACCGATCACTTCTGATTCTTACAGTAGCTATTATACGCATTCTGGCAACAAAAAGTAGTTCTAATTATTCTTATCTCCAAAGGCGTTGGGAGGACACCGATTGCACTGCCCTAAATCTCTAAAAAAACATGAGCTAAAACGGGGCGACTACGAGGGCCAGGCTACCAAAAAGCGGGTGTGTGTCTGTCTGTCTGTGTGTGTGTGTGTGTGTGTGTGTGTGTGTGTGCATTGCATATTATTTTTAATGATACTACGAAGCCCTGTGCGATATTCTGAGGACCTCAGCCACCTTCTTCTTCGCGTGCAGTGTGTTCTTATTACATTGAAATTTAAAAAGGACAAACATGCTGGTAACAAATCGAGGAAACACAGCACCAAGAAAACTGCTACATTTCGCAGCGAGGACGGGGATGAGAGCTCCGTAGGAGATGACACTATTGGAGATGGGAACCAGAACCAGAAGGCAGGGCGGGGGGCAGAGAGAAAGGAAGGGGAGAAGGAAAACGAGTCGAGTGGAAGGAGGAAGATGCGAAAGCGAAGGGTTCTCTTGTCATCATCATCATCATCATCATCATCATCATCATCGTCATTCTCATCACCATTATCATCATCACCACCATCATTACCATCGCCAAACAACAGGCAATGTTATCATCACCGTTGGATCGTTATCTGTGCAAGCCAAGGCACCTTGACCCATTTCCTATGAGCTACATCATCGTGGGAGGAAGCATAGACTCGTTCAGGGGAGGGGGGGCGCCCCGAGATCCGCCGCCAAGCAGCTGCAATACCAGCAGTAGCAGCAGTATTTATCGCCGTGGAGAAGCGTCCTCCTCCTCCTCCTTATCATCATCATCATCATCACAGCTGAGGCGTAACGCAGGATCCAAACGAAAGCGACAGGTCTTTCCTGATGAAGAAGCCAAGGGCAGAGAGGATGAAGGAAGCGACAAGGATGAAATCACTAATGTGAGTTGTTTGTTCCCACCCCTCTCTTCCCCTCGCCTCCCGCCTCCCCTCTCCTCCCCTCGCCCTCGCCGAATATGTGTGCGTTTGCGTGCATGCATGCATATTCTCCTGGGAGCGCATCAGAACAAAATTATGAGATGTGCTTCCTCCTATATCTGGCGGCGGATGGCGCTGCGTCCTGCAGCGTAATGTACGAATGAATCGTTCTCTTTTTAAGGAGCAACTACGATTGTCCTCGGAGAGCTTGAAGGAGGCCTCGGATCTCTATGCTTCTGCTTTTCCAAACATACCAAAGGCCTTTCAAAACGTAACGAACAAACATTAAGTCGGTGGCAGCAGCAATGGCACCTCTCCCCCTCTCCCTCTCCCTCTCCTCACCGCATCACGTGTCCTCTCCTGTTAGGCCGCGGTGCACTCCCAGTGCAACACAAGGCTGGATTTTAGGTCATTCAGAACCGTAGTGCTATATCTCCAGGTGGGGTCGTTGCATACCACAGCAGCATGGATGGCACTACACAGCACAACAGCATGTATGCAGTGTACTTACTTGATGGGAACGACACACACACACACACACACAGAGAGAGAGAGAGAGAGAGAGAGAGAGAGGGGGGGGGGGGGGGGGGTCTGAAATTAAAAGCCAAGCTGAAGCACGATGAGCTACACCGTGCCACAGGAGAACAGATATTGGGTTTTCAGAGCCGTCTAGTGCATCTATTGACCTTGCGATGTAATACCATGTGATTGACTATTGTTTCTATGGTTTCTCTTCTTGCCGGGACGTCGTCTCGCATGCAGACGGGGGACGGACAGCAAGCTGTGGCTTGTGCCACCGTGAGAGTGCACCCGATCGTCAAGATGCTCGAGCTACTTTTCGTTGCGACGAACCCTAGTCATCAGAGGAAGGGGTAATGACAATAATAATAATAATAATGATAATAATAATAATAATGATGATAATAAAAAGTAATCACAATTAGCGCATACCGCCTCTCTTCTCTTCATCCTCTGTGCTTCTGGGTCATATTATGCAAATCTTAATCGTTGAGATTGATGGAGTCGTCACTCGTTGTCAGATTTGGACGCCTCCTGTTGCACCTGATCGAAGATCTCGTGATATCGGTTAGAAAAGCAGATATGCTGCATCATCATTCGTGCTACTATGAAGCCTCCTCCAGATCACTCTCAGCCGATTGTCCCAGCCTCCTGTTGCTGAACTTCCCCCCTCCCCCCTCCCCCTCTTTTGTCTGATTCTGCACCCTCTCTCTCTCTCTCTCTCTCTCTCTCTCTCTCCTTATCTCTCAGAATGGCATCGAGTTGTCACTGACATGTGCATCGCCTGATGCGGTGTATTTCTGGGAGAAGATGGGTTTCATGACCAATACGCTGGCAAGCGGGCACGGCTGGCGACTAGTGCAGATGGGGTAGTGATAAATCCAGTGGTAGAAAACGCTATCGAAATCATCATCACGAGTCGTTGTTGCAGTAGTACACTCGCAACTAGCAGCATCATGGCTCTCTTTATCTTCTCACCTCTCATAGCTTCCTCCTCCCCACACCTCTCGCACCTTTATTCTCCATTCAGCCGCACGAGGGTCATGTCCCGCGCGCTCCCCACCGACAGCTACACGAGCAAGTAACAGCTTATTGGTTTTGCGCTGTGATTCATAGCGACACGAGAGCCGTACGTGCTATGCCCGCGCGCGCGCGCGTGTGTGTGTGTAGGTCGTGGTGTGCGATGACGCACTAAAAGCGCTTGTTTGCGAAAAAAGGAGACCGTGAACAATGTAACTGAAATTCCACTGATTCTCCGACTTCAGGATGAGCATTGCGGAGGACCTGCTTCGACTGCCTTTAAGCAAGCTGAGAAAGCCCCCGGTAGTGACGGTGGTGGGTAGGATAGCAGAGGAGTTCTGAGGGGGGTTAACCGATACTGCTCGGTATTAGCAGCAGAAGTAGAAAATCAGGAGTAGTGGTAGTAGTAGTAGTTGTTGTTGTTGTTGCAGGTATATTAGCTACCAGCTTATTTTAACAAAGGGTAAAACACATGCGCTGTTCTTAACATCAGGGGTCTCATCGGCGAGAAAAGGCCATTCCGGACATGCGGCAATGGATTCTCCAAGCGAGGAGGAAGCAGATGGGGGAAGCGCAGGGCGAGCAGAGGGTATTATTGGATGTGTAGGAAGAGACAATTGAACAACAACAACAAATATGCGATCTGGGGCCGGTTATTTCCAAGCCCAAAACAATCTCTTCCTTTTCGCGGGAGTGCTAGCGCTGCGGCAGCCCCGGGATACAAAATAGATCTTGACAGTGTTAAATAATAGTAAGGAGTAGCTTGCGGCGCGTTTGCTTCGATTCGGAACACACAACTGGGTTAACACTCGCCAAACATGCGGATGATGGTCTGGCTGCTGATCCAACACAAGCTCCGTGGAAAGCAAATGTCTCCCAGTGACCTCCCCCTCCTCCTAATTGTGATATTCTGAATTATTTTTAGCGAGACGGCCTCGCAGATGGCGATGGCGGCGACAGCCCGGAGGCCAAAGCATCGTCGTCGTCGAGGGGGGGGCGGGGCCGAGGTTCCAAGAGAAGTAGGAAGCGAATCCCCACTTTCCCAAGCTCTAGCTTGATCAGAGGAGCAGCAAGAGGGGGGCGGGGGGGAGGGGAGGAGGAGGAGGAGGAGGAGGAGAGAAAGGAAGGTCAGAAATGGGTTGTTCAGAAGAGAACGAGATTCGAGCTGTCGCGGTCCTTCGTGAATTTGAGGAAACTAGAAAGAAGCGTCGAGGAGTACACGAGCAATCTCAATGCCTCTAGCATTGCTAGTAGTCGTAATAGAGATGGTATTACCAGTGCCGATGACGGCAGGAGCAGTAGAGGTGGTGGGGAGGTCTCCTTCTTTCGGCTGCCGCTGCTTCAATTAGCACGCCATCATCGATGGTTAACCACAGAGGAGGCTGCAGCGGCAGCTATTGATTCAGCAGTCGGTAGTAGCGGCGGGGGAGGAAGAGAAAGAGGGGGAGGAAGAGGAGGAGGAGGAGGAGGAAGAGGAGGAGGAGGAGGAGGAGGAGGGAGAGGAGGAGCAGGGCCCGGCAACAACGTTAGCAAAAGCCATCACGGCGTGGAGAGGGGGAATGTAAAGAAGAGAAGTAGCAGGCGCATCGACCACAGCAGCAGCGATATCAAGACTAGAAGTAAGGGTGAGATTGTGAAATTTGCATGCTCCTATGAAGCTCTTCTCTCTCTCTCTCTCTCTCTCTCTCTCTCTCTCTCTCTCTTTCGAAAGATGAGTAATCTCCTATAGTCACGTTCCGTCCTTAGGTAGAGGACATTCTGAAAACACCCCTGCTTTGTTGTGGCCTCAGGTTCTGTACCTGCTGCTGCCGCTGTTAATATCACAAGCCAATGCAAGTATAGCCGCGAGTATGATAGCCCAATACAAGATCATCTCTAATAGTGCTGAACAAGGCTTGCTAGGGAGAATGGGGGTAGCAGGGCACGACGTGTCTATGGCATCATTTGTCGAGGAGAGTTTTCCTTTCAAGATGTGGTTCAGTGAGTGTGAAGATGAAGCGGGCATGTCATCATCAACAATGATGCAATTCTCTTTCAATTAGCGCCATCTGCTAAGCTATGCAAACAGCGGCGCAACTTCATCGCTGCGACGTATATCGTACGCTCATCATGTACGTTGGTGTTGCCTGAGATTGGTGACACGTGTGTTTTGGTTAAAGCGTGCGCGCGTGTGGCGGCACGTGTGTAAGTGTCAGGAGCAGTTTTGTCTGAGTACAAACAAAGCATGAGATATATTATGAGTAGCTTCTCCCTATATATGCGCGCTTTGCAAGTCTAGAGGTGCTAAGGTTGCCCATGGCAAGCATGATATGGCACAATAAATGTAGTTCGTGTTCTATGACGAATCTTTTACTGTTAACTTTTCGATCCGATTCTTCGTTTCAGTTGCATCGGCAGGCTCTGCTCGTGATGCAAGTGTGTGCCTTTCTGTCCTTCTACAGAGAGCACAACCCATCCGTATTCTGTACACTGGATTTCTGCACCAAACTATTAGGTTTACCTGCGCGGTGATGAGAAGTTACTGTATGAGAAGGGTTGCAGAGTCGTCGCATAGAGCACTAACTACGTCGCTACTCATAATGTCTATACCCGCCTCCCTCCGGTGATGTGAAGAGCCCGATGTATTCCGGATCCCAAATGAATCACAGCGTTGCCAATCTTGTGCTAAAGAATTTTATAAAACAGAGTTATTGCGCTGAGCTGCATAACGTAGTGATATTCGATTCATCTCTCTCTCTCTCTCTCTCTCTCTCTCTCTCTCTCTCACACACACACACACACACACACATCTGTGCAAAAAAAATGAAAGCTGGGGAAAGGAAGAGAGGGTAGGGTGAGAAGAGACCTTCTCAGACTTGAATATATTTATGTAAACCTCACTCACGTACACCGCCTCACGCAGGGAGGGAGGGGGGGGGGTGGAGGCGGGGGATTTCTGTCACGGACTTTAATCCGAAGATATTTTTTGACAGAACTTTCCTCTTTGGCTTTAAATCCTCTCACACCATCGAAGAAGATCAGGTCCCCTGGTATACGATGATGATGATGATGATGATGATGATGATGATGATATTTGCAAATGTATTCGTGGAATCCTCGCCGATGTATTAAGCTCTTTTAGCACAGAGGGAGAATCTCACAAAAAGGAAGGAAACAAGAAGACTCTTCCCTCCCTCTCTTCTCTCTCTTTCTCTCTCTCTCTCTCTCTCTCTCTCTCTCTCTATCTCTCTCTCACACACACACACAAACACACACATCTTCTTTACCGCCTTTGAAATCCTCAGTACCGAGGCACACATTCAGCGTAATCTGGGCAGAATAAGAGAGTTGATCTATGCACTTATAGATTAACCAATGCTGGCGGGTTGCACTACCAAATATGCTACTATTCCGACTTGTTAGTTCTCCTGCTGCTACCACTACTACTACTACTACTACTACTACTACTACTGATGATGATGATGATGATGATGCGGCTGCTACTTTCGTAAGGACCTCTGCATCGTCGTAGTGCTCTCTAAGCTCTGTATCCTGACAATTGAACAAAAGAGAAAACGTGTTGTTAAAAGAACAGCATAAGAATTAGAGACCGAGCGATGTGCTTTTGCATCAGAGCGACGGAACCCTAGCGCAAGCTGGGCCGAACCTTTCCGCGCTCGTAATCCACCTGAAAACAGGGCGGATGAATATAAGATGAGGAGGGGGGAAGAAGCTTTAGTTCCTTTCTGATTTCTTGTATCTTATTTTTGCCGATGCGCCGTACTCGCGGTGTACAATCCATATTAAGAGGATGTAAGACATGGAAGAACCCATGCACATTATGGCTTTTTTACATAAAGCATGGGTAGAACTATTTCGGCTTCGTGATTCAGCATAAATGCAGGTAGAAATGTTGCATTTTAGAGAAGTTATGGTGGTTCTGGTGCTTTTGCTCTTTCTGTCCAGTCATCATCATCATCATCATCATCGTCGTCGTCGTCATCATCATCATCGTCATCGTCGTCATTATCATCATTTTTGTTATGGTGACAAATGCTGTGAATTACGGTGAAAGCCCGGTGACTAGTCAGAACCTTTCCCGCCTCCGGATAAAGCTTCACCATCATCATCATCATCATCATCATCATCACCATCATCATCACCATCATCATATTAAGCAACAACGACTCACATCAGCACCACCTGAATATAAATACATGTCCTACTACAGAGGGCCCCAATGGTGTATTAGAGGAAAAAATATGCTTCTTCATGTTACATAGCAACGCAGGAATGATGAGTACATATATTCGACATCTCTCTCTCTCTCTCTCTCTCTCTCTCTCTCCCTCTCTCTCTCTCTCTCTCTGTGTGTGTGTGTGTGTGTTTTAAAGAGAGAGAGAGAGAGAGAGAGAGAGAGAGAGAGAGCATTTCTCAACTACCATTATTACCATGACTACTAATCGTTACTACAATTCTTCTTACCAGTTTTGCAATCGGTTGAATGAACCTAACAAGACCGGTGCTATTATTCTCAGTGCGGCAACGCTAAAAGCCATGCAACATGATAAAAATGGGGGAAATATGGAATGAGGAGCTTGCAGCAAGGGGCTATAAAGCGATTACTTAAACATCAAGGGATCGGTGAAGGCGTCTGTGAAACCCATCTGATCATATCAATAGACAAATATTGTTAGCGTACATATCAATCCAAAATTTTCAAATGCATAAAAAAAGATGACATTCGTTCAACGCGACGCCGATTTCTCACAATTCCGTAGGTCACTTTTTGGTTGTTCAGGACTTTTAGGACTATACCGCGAGAAAAACTTTTTTGTTCGAATCATCACATCCACTGATGGATGATGAAAGAACGAAAAACCAGCAGTAATACAGTCTCATAATGTCAACACTACTATTTGCATATTCCATGCTGTACCTCATTTAAGAGCAGTCCGTAGTTGTTCATCGAGTTCGGTCTGGACTACTTAACGATAAAAATCGATGTATTTTTTGCTGTGGCTGACGTTAGCGAATAGTGTCCGCATCATTGATGATGACATTCAAATCAAACCTTTTGAACACCCGATTTGTTTATATTCTCCAATTCCTGGTAAGCAAAAACGTTTGATTTAAGTCTAGGTTCGGGTAGAAGAGAAAATAGCTTCATGATCCACCTTTATCAGCCTTTTACAAAACTCCTGTCGAAAGCACGGAAATGTGTAGACGTTACGATCACCAATCTGAGCAAATGGTTGTTACCAAAGAGAGATTTTCATGTGCCGTCTTGGCCTTCGACGCCCCTAATATGTTCGTGCTCCAGGATTTTGCGTTGCATGTTGGTCATTTGTGGATGTACCGTGGTGGACTTCTCAAGTGCAGAATCAGCCTTCCCAGCCCTAGCTTTCTCGACGATGCGAAGAAAGTCCGGTGACAACATCTCAGAGGGATTTAAGGTATACACGTCCGAGTCTGCCCGCTAAAAACGCATAAATGCCAATTAGAGCAAAGTCGCACACACGGTATTAGTATCCAATTATCGTTTTGAAATCCTTGCTAATACCTTGTATTTTTCCATTATAATACTCTTTCTCAACCCCGATTCGTAAGCGCGATTTGCTCGTGCTTCAACCTATGGTGATGCTGCGGGTCACATTCAGCATCAGTGCCTGCATATTTTACACCAAAAACCTCCTTCTGTAAGGCGCTCTCCAACTCTTTCGCTTCTTCTTTCGAGAGCGACCCCAATAACGATTCCTATTTATGCGGTTGACGACGGGTGAAATCTACGTGAATCATTCCCGGTGCTTGCCATTCGTAACCATACCTCCTTGGATCGGAAGTCTTCTAGACCATAAAACTCGAAATGCCGACTGTACGAACCACAAACACTTAGAACTGAGCTTACACAAACAACCACTTCAAAGTAAGATAGGGTTTTCCCCAGGCGAGGCCTATGCGTGCTACCGACGATGTTAATGTATGTGGTCGCCTTGGCAATTTACTCGATGAGTTTATTCTTAGATTTCAGCTTGTAGATGTAGAGATTTTCTCGTTCGAAGCATGGACAGTATAAAATCCTGAAGATAAATGTTGTATATGTGGGAATGATGCCTAGAAAGTGGCTGCCACTGTCCAGTCATTGCTACTACCTCCGGCTCTTTTGAGACTCAGCGGTTTCTGTCGCAAGCTTCTCAACCTAATCCAATAACATATTAAAAATGAGTTGGATAAGTCGCCCAGTCTGACTATGGCGCATAATCCCACGTTGGTTACCTGCTTGAGGAGGGAGGTGTTCGGAGAAGCTGCCATAGTGAGCGCTTTCCTTGTCAATCACCCGAGGGCCGAACCCATTCGAATCGTTTATGATTTATGCCTGCGACAAGAATATGACGAGGGAATTGCCTATGATTTATGCCTGCGACAAGGAAATGACGAAGGAATCACCTATGATTTATGCCTACGACAAGATCATGACGATGTCGCAGTGTCGAACCAGATTACTCAGGTCGACTCTTTGCTTCCGAGCGCAGAGACCGGTGTTCCCTTGATGGTGGGAATTTCCAGAAGGTACCTTTATTATGGGGCCTTCTGCATCATTGTCCTCGTAATAATTGGGACTGGCTGGCTGGGCCTGGTTCTTCTTCAAGACCGTTCGGTCGTAATATGCATCAAATTAGTACGAAATTGAAGTCTAACCGATCAATATCACTCCCAGGAAGCCGATGGATACGGTCTTGAGAGTATCAGTAAAAGTGGGTTGCAACGATTATTTGAACAGCGATAAATGTTTTATCTTTAAATTGTTAGGATGCTATAATAGCCATGACAGAGCAATTATTCGGGAACGCTTTGATACCCTTCAGATGGATGTTCAGAGATGCGCTATGTACTGTCCTTTTCGGATTTATGTCTTTTGCCTAATGTGCCGTTATGGTTTAAAGGGGGAATTATATCTTTGGCCCTGAGCATATTACACGGTGCGTCCAGCAGACTCTGCAACTTTCTGGACCGTGTTCGACTTGTTGGGCACAATTGAGTACAAACAGAATTTATTTCCACCATTAATTTTGAAGTGATGACCAATATATTATTTTAGCGACCTGCTCGATTCATTCATGCTATTGGAATTGCACGAATCCATGGTCGAAGCGATGTCGTGCATGCTCCTACGAACACTGTTTCCCAGACTTATTAGAGTGTACAGGATTGAGCGCTAGCTCGCTACCTCCACCGATTTAATGAAAAATTGCCTTCGAGAAACATTTTAATTGAGTCTCTTTGGAATGATAGAATGAGCTACATTGCAACAGTTTTGGAAACATCTAGTATTGATGAACAGGCCATAATTAAGCCAAATGTGATGCATATTATATGGTGCCGATGTTATCATGTTGTGTACAAGCGAGATGTGCCTTGCAACCAGATGTTTGTTATCTGTGCTACGTGCAGTCACTGTCTGTAAATACTATGTCTATGCATACATACACATGTGTGTGATATAAAACACACAACGTGTTGGTATGTATGTAAAATATATAATTCAGTACGTAGCAGTGTATACAAAATGTGTATGCAAGGTGTCTACGATTAGGTAGGTACAGAATACGCACAGTGACAGTGCCTATGATTAGCTATACACTCTATGTTTATTTGCGCACATATACTACATATGCGCAGCAACAATGACGTCGTATGTGCGGCTTGCATCAACATTATCAAAGCAATTTTGTAAATGATGCTTTGTTACTAAGCGTGTCCGCGCATCGTGTCGGCACTCTTATTATCAAGATGAACGACAGTGATAGATTATGCTTCTTCTAGTTTGAGAGCTTTTTCAATGTGTCTTTGCGTTCTCGAACCTCGCTGAATGAATAGATATTTCATAATACTACATACAGATGCGCTCACACAGTATTTATTTACGTATTATGCCTTGGCATTACTCTATCAACTTACTGAGCACAACATATAGCATCATTTCAGATATCGTATACATCGCTTCATAAGCACTATTGTAAGCTTGCTATTTTCAACTAGAACATTTAGAAGAAATTCATAATATCTGTATTCTGCTGTTGATTCTGCTGTTGTTGTACCTGTTGTTGCTGATGAAAAGCAGAGTTTTGTTGTGGCATTTGCCGCATTTGATTTTGATTCATCGGTTGTGCAGCATATCCGAAATTGGGTTGCGCATAACCACTACTAGCCTGGGCAAATGGATTTCCAGAACTTGCTTGTTGCGACATTGCGAATGGGTTCTGAGCTTGATGACTAGAAGGATTTGCATAGGTCGCTGGTTGCACACCATAGCCATACCTAGGTTGAGCTCCATATGCTCCATATCCTGTTTGCTGCTGGGGAGCAGGGTTTTCGAACATTGCCATTATATCATTTGTAGTGTTCTCATCAATGATCTTCTTGGCATCTGATTGTGGTGGTTGAGATGGGACTGAAGCCGGCTTTGGGGCTGCCTTAGAATCACTTCCACCATCCATCGATAGGATGTCAAATAAATTCGTCAGTCCACCATCTGATTGCTTGACTTCAGTTTTTGACGGTGCACTGGATTGTCCTTTTACCTCCTCTTGCGGGGGCATTATCTGGACAGCATTGGATTCTTCTTTATTTTTCTTCTTGTCCTTCTTTTTCCTTTTTTTATCCTTTTTTTTCTTTTTTTTCCTCCCATCGTTTGCATCCTCTGGGGGGGAAACAACGTGAGAGGGATCTTTGAGATCAATCTTTGCTCCCTCTTTTTTCATCCATTTACCTTCAACATATTTTTTAGTTACGAACTTTGAACGGTTAGTGATTGACCAGCTCATCTTTCTCTTTTCAATAGTTTCCAATTTGTCCTCTAGATCATCATTTACTTTAGAGTTGCCACGTTGCTCGAGCGTTGTGATCCATTGATCATCGACTTCAGTTGTGTCTATAGTCACTATGGTAGTGCCCAAAACCTTTTGGTGAGCTCCGCTACAGAGAAGACAAAGGTAGACTCCCCATTGCACGTCTATGTAACGAGGATTGTGCTCACGACAGTCCGCACATCTTTTGTTCCCTGGGTGCTGTCCCATGCGGCTCAATGTTTCCTGAAAGTTCTCGAGGCGCTCCTTGTATGCAAGGTACTCCTCATCTGTGAGTGTGGATGTGTCCACAGGCTGCTGCGACCTTGCTCGACGACTCCTCGTGTTGCTTGTAGGGGGTGGCTGGCCGAGCATGGGTGCTCCTGCTTTGCGGTTTTGGATATTATTTATTTTTAATTTCTTCCTTTATCACAGTTTGCCCTCCCTTTTTCACCTGCGTCTGAAAATATGACTGTTCGACACAAGGACAGCTGATAAAACAAACCTCCCGCTTTCCGTGAGAACATTGATTGAGCTGTACATGCCTGCGACGCACAAAGTCTGTTGTCGCAGGCCACAATTCCTCACTCTTTTTCTTCTTGTCGGATGTGCATTTCTCGGAGCTCGGTCCTCATTGACGTCGGGGACGTCGGGGGACATCGTTGTGCAATTCACAATAAAGCTAAGTTTGGAGGAAGCGCGCGGTTTTCATATTTTGGGGCTTCAAATCTAGGTGTTGCGTCCAAAAACTTGAGAGTGCTATACTATTGTGAAATGTGCGGTGGCGTGTCAGAAGAAATGCAGAGTAGAGGATATTTCCCTTACGAGAAACCTTAGCAGCTTTCGCTCTGATGGCCAAATTGAGAAAGAATTGGTACTGTGAAAAGAAAGAGCACAATTGATGCTTTCAAGGACAAGTGTGCAAACGATGATGGCCCCAAGAAATCCCGTGAAGAGGACAATTTGGCCACAGCTCTCGAAGTTAGATAGGCGTTTAAATTGTTCATTGCTTATATTGTACTGGAGATAGAATAATGAAACTCGATTATTTTGTGGGCATTCTACATGCATCAAGTGTTTTCAAACGAGGGCCAATATTTCTCTTTGAAGTCTTCAAAGAAATCGGGGACTGTGCTTTCATATTTCGGAATGTGAAGCTCCAATACCTGGAGGGATAATTAAACAGATTACTTAACACAATAAAGTCCACTCTTCCTTAATAACTGAAAGATTTACTAACTCCTCCGATAAAACCTTAAATCATAAGAGATGAAAACGTTCGTCGACTTTCCTTCGAGGAACGAAGCTTTTTCGATGCTGTCCTTCCACATTTCCGACAAGTACACCCTCGGGAAATTTCCCGAAGAAATGAGATCAAGCGTTAAGAAGTAGAGGTGTATCTTAATTTTATGTTTAGTTTCTTCGAGCAAGTATATCTACCTTGTTCCTTCATTTCAGAATATTAATATATAGGGGAGGAACTAAAATATGCATGAACCCAGTTTTAGTGCGACAATTTATTCAGAAACAGGTAGATATAATCCGTTTATTTGGGTCTTTACTTATCCTTTCAGGACAAAATCCAAACAGATATAAATATTAATAGGTGGAATTCATGCAGAGGTGAATCCCTTATCAGGCAACTTTCCCATTCCATGGTATTGCAAAATGAACATCGAGTATATACACGACGAATTTGGACCCTGATAGAGTCGGGGAAAATTCCAGGTTCAATCGCCTTTAATTGATACTGAATAAATGAAATAAAAGGGGGAACTCACTGGTAAGCAAATGAATCGAGGATACTGTAGTGCTGGGGTGTACCTTGGTACAAAACACGTTCGTATTAGATGAGATCATCTCGAACATGCGGCGTGCTCTAGCAGTGCCAAAATCGAATCGAAACCTATCTCAACATATGACCAAACACACACACACACACACACACATAAAAATACACATTTATATATATATATATATATATATATATATATATATATATGCCAGATGCACACAGAGATGCTACTAGGCCGACACATCAGTGCGGGGCTATGCTGTGTAATCCGCCACGGAAGCACGCAACAAGTTCAACAAGCCATGACGTGCGCGTAGAAAATTCTATTCGCATAGTGGAGAACATTTTAGTGCTGAGCGATTAATTCTAGGAAGTAGGAGGATCGGCTTGAAATTAACATTGTAGCAAGAACTACTCATGGCGATGACTTAACAGCAGCTCATGCATATTTAGGTTTGCCCACGCATTTGTTGTTCATGTTGTAACTACCCCCATCGCGATCTAACTAGCTGCATGTTTGCGTATACCATATATCTTATTATCGACGGGTCGGCACGAGCATAACTAATGTTTGGACGCAACGAATATTACAAATTACTTCGTGCTCATGCATGTCACTTGGTATGCATGCTGTTTTTAATGCAGCCATCACCCAAATGCCCGCCAGATCGTGCTTGCACATAAAATATAGTTATGAAAGATACTAATCATTTGTCACCACTAGAAATCAAAACATCTGCCTTTGTACTCCCAATCTCCATAGCGTGTTGGCTCTTTGTGTCCGCGAGTACTTGGCCCTTGACTCTCTTTCTTCCCAGCGCCTTCATTCTATCATTATGTTTATGCATGAATACATTACAAAGATTGTGCAATGTAGTACTTGTGCAACCTCTTCTGCTGTCTTCCTCTTTTTAAGTTCATTCGATTCTGCATTCTTCTGTCGAAGTGAAATGAGTAAGAATAAGACAGATGAAATTAAATATGCATTACAGATGTTGCTGTCTTTTCTTCCGAAGCGTTAGTTGCAGAGCCTGCTATCTTTCCCAATTTCCGTGTGTGTACTGAGACAAAGTTTAACCATTCTCTTTCAAAAGCGTATCAATTGAATGATGACACTTTGCATCGTTTGGAAGGATCACACGACTATGGAAGGAGAATGCTAAGGCTAACCCCGACGCAGACAGATTCCTTCAGTGCTAGGTTCTAGGTTACCGTTGAATGTTCGTAGCCTCCTGAAGGCACGGACGGAGTTTCTGAGCATCTTGACCCTTTCCGTACAACGAGTGGTCTCAACCGAAAGACCAAATCGGAAGGAGAGGGATGGCTGGAGGAGATCCTTAGATTCTTCGTTTTGTAGGCCGTTTTTCACCTACGTCAACATGTAAAAATGACGTTATAAATAAACCACGCTCCAGACATCATCAATGAAAAAATTTTTGACTCCTGTATATTGTTGTTGTCATATTGTTGTCGTTATTTCGCGCATCGTCGTCAGCTGGCAACGTATGCGGACGAGTCTCCGCTCTAGTAAAATATAATTGGATAAAAATGTATCCCAATCTTATGTTAAAAACCATACTTATTGTTGCAACGTCAAACAACCAACTAGCCAAAGTGCCAAAATTCAGTAAGACTAGTCACAAATTATGTGGTAATTTGTCGACAAATTGTCACACCGGGAAAGTGTGGTGAACTTGCAGTTCGGAGGAAATAATCACACGCGAAAATAGCAGTTACCGCTGCACGCTGGTGCTCAAATCTTCGATGGCATGAGGCGTTTGCGATCATCGCGGGAAACGGCTTCTCGTGTATGCTTTTTGTCACCAATGGCCCAGATCTCTCCTCGGAGCTAACAATGCGTGTGGCATAGATTTCGTCCCACGACCTTGACTGCTTACTGGATTTATCATTACACTCATATTCCTGCTTCTTATATCTTTCGACCCCTTGGTCCAAGGAGACTGCGTTCCCATGTCTGCAACCGCTAAACGGTTTCGAAGGAGGAAAAAAGCCAACACGAATAACAACATGCTCCGCGCCGATCGAAAATCAAAACAACCGTCGTCAACGCCATCTACTGAGTGCACCCTTAAAAATGACCTGTGTCGGTTCAAATTGATAGATCCAGATGGGTTGATACTCATCCAGAACGCTGTTAACCCGTCTCTTCAAACCGAACTCCTGAATCGTTTTTACCGCCCTGGAATCAAGGGTGAATGTGGAGGGTTGTGGAGACGTGGCGATCGCATCAAGGGCACGGTGTATGGAGCTAACAATGCGGTTCTGAACCATTTTTTTAAAGATGCTAATGGTAAACCTACACATGCGGTAAAATGCGACGCCCTGGAATTGGGCTTGCTACATGGACAGCATCGGCTGGAATTTGAATGTGGGAGCGATGAAAATAAGACTGTAGAACAGCGTTTTTTTGAAAGTCTCAACATTTCTGAGAATGGGAGGAAGGTCGATCCCAAATATCCTGCCGGGGACTTTACACCAACGCATCTTTCACTCTCCTTTGAAATGGTTGGTGGGCGAATAATTAGTCCGAAGCGCACTTTGTGTGGGTGGTCTGGGGACGGTGATTTAGTGGGGGGAAACGACGGAACACCGAAATTGTTCATCAATCTTGGAAGCCATGCGGTCAAATTTGGTTTCAAATACGAAAAGTACGATAAAGACTCTCTGGATCTCACATTGAATCCTGGAGATGCCATTCTACGGTACAATTCTGCCCGTACTTGGAAACAAGCTGTGTTAAGTGTCACACCACTGGATTCGAAAATAATATCCGGGCCTAAAGCCTCATTCGATTTTGTATGGGCGAAGTTCGAAGACCATAAGCGTTTGAAGCAGGAGAGAAGAGGGGTGTGGGAAAGGATTCATGGTGATCGAATAAATAATAAAATTCCCAACCCGTGGTTCCAGTTTAAGTACACCAGCTTAGGTGGAACGAAGTGCGTCGTTGAATTGCCTTGAACACGCAATTTTAGCACATAAAGCTAGAATTCTTTGCATCAATGAACAAATGAACCTATAATATTTGAGCGTTTGTATGTGCACAGCATTCTTGGGCATCCAGCTAGCTAGCTAGCTATGATGAGATGATCACAGCGTTCACATTGTGTCTTGGACAATAAGACCGTTGTGCAAAGAGAGATGATGATGATGATGATGATGATGATGATGATAAGGATGAGTTCATTGAAGTGCGTCGTTGAATTGCCTTGAACACACAACTTTATCACATGCACGGCTAGATTTCTGCTTAGCATAAATGAACATATGGTCCTGTCTGTTGATGCGTGTATGTGCAGCAATCTGCTAACATGCATGCATTGATAATATACAGCTAATATAAGCGCAACAACATTAGAATTGTAACTACTCTATTAGGGTTACGCCTCAATTCTCATGACGCATGATTGCAGACATGGCATGTGGTGTGCAATGCATATTTCCATGCGCAATTATCATGATAGACAAGTAATACAATATACTATGTATTCTATTATTGTCGAATACAGCACAATGCAACACGCGAGTACATGGAGACAGAGATTATTAATACGTCTATTTGCCCGATTGCATAGATTTCTTGCGTATATTAGTACGTGAATGCGGTGGCTTCGATCGACACTGATGTACAAAATGATTTGCGCGCAAAGCTTAACAAGCTAACTAAAGTACATAGCATAATCAATGTAGTTGTAGTTGATATCGCCACGAACTCTCAGTTCATGAATCGTATGTCGAAATGAGATATGTCCTCTTAGTGCTTTTGTACTCCAAACTTCGCTTTTGGAGCGGCGTAGGAGCTCGCATTCCTGCACCGATGGACAAGATTTAGATAGGTAGGTGAATCATAGTCAACTGGAGGAAGATTTGGATCCCGGTCCCCAGAGAGATCCCACATCTCGTTGAATGCTTCCTGTTGTTGAAGCATTTTCACTTTCGGCATGAACACCTTATTGAGCAAGTCGCCACTCTGTCGAAGCTCAAAGATGGCCCCTGGTTTCCCTCCAATTAAGACTGCAGGAAATGGTTTCCCTGTCGCATAAGGGATCCTCATCGCTCGGAAGTCTCTGAGATCCTGTCGGAGTATCTTCCAGCCATACCACTGTGCCGTTTCTCCCTCATAGCGTGTTTGAAAGCCGTCGCGTGGACGCAAGCTGTCAAGATGATGAGCAACGACGTCGTGGAGACACGACTTCTTTGAAAATGTAATATTCCTGCCGTCCGGCTGTGTCTTTGTGACTTGGTCATCGTTGCTGAACTCGGGGTAGACCTCGGTAATCTCCTCTATGAACAGCCGACGTGTTGAGGGATCATCCACAAAGAACCATACGACAAGCTTCTCTGCGGGCGTCATCAGCACGAGCACGTCGCGCACCGGGGTCTTAGGGAGATTTTCATACTTACTTTTAAGTACCCCAGCTCCCATGCTGGGATTTTTTTGCCGGAGAAACCCGCTACGTCCCCCGCCGATCATGTAGAGAGTCAGCAGGGCGATGAGACCTTTGACGTTTTCTGTCGCGTGCAGCTTTGATTTTTGGTGAATTCTCAGGGCAATTTTCTTGACGTCGTCTAGAAGAGGCCGCTTCTCGCAGGTATCGGCATTGATGGTAATGAGATCCGAAGGATATTTGTCCGAGACCATTGCCGCAACAGGGAGTGCATAATTGACCTGAACCGAGTAGGTTCCCTTTCCAGCATCACGCACAGAAATGTCAAACCCCAGATTTTTAGTAAGATCGCTCTTGCTCACCTCGAAATCCGTCGCAGGTTCTGTTTGCCTACCCAAAGTTAAGGTGCCGTGTTGAAGAAGTGTGTTGTATTCATTCATCATCGAATCGACAGAGATCTTTTGATGATTTCCGCTTGCCTTCTCCTGCTGCAAACCCATGATAGTTTGATCAAGAGCGTTAATAGCAGTGTGTACTCTCTCATTATCACTGTAGTGGATAGGTGTCGTCTTCCACTCTATATGCGCTTCGTTAGCCTTATAGTCGTTCCCATCAAGGTGAATCATACTCTTTGTTGGTTGCCCAGCAACGTTATTCTGAAGCACGCACATGTCGTAGCCGAGCTTGAAGGATTCCGTCGTCGGTTTGACAGTTATATGGCTCGCTTCCATCTCAATCCCAATCGTAAATCCATTCTCACGCTCTGAATTGTCAGCTTTTATAAATGTCTCATCTATCCAAGCATAAGCTGCACGCCAGCAAACCAAAGGATCCCCGAGGTCCTTTTTGTGCTCCATCACTTGATATTTGAGCTGGGCCAACCTGGGGCAAATAGCTGCTTTAAGGGGTTTTGCAGAACCAACAGTGAGATCATAATCCTGTTCACAAGAGCGTTCTGCTGCCTCTTTTGAGCTTACGTCGATGTTAACACAAATTCTGGGAAGTGTTCGCATGTAACAATCGGCGGGCTGCCTCACCAGCTCCGGAGCAATGACCTTATGTGCGGTTTTGTTGCTACGGCATCTATTGTGTTGGAAGTCGTAGACGCAGTCATGGTAGATATCACGAAACCATGCCTTCCCTTTCCCTGACACACACACGTGGCACTTTTCCAGCTCGTCGCTCATGCCCTTGCCGAGGTCGGCGCATGAAGGTCTCTCTCCGAATAGATTTTTAGACGCATTCGTTGAAGACAATGAGGTCGACCTCGCGTTAAATTGAAAGCCCCAGCTGGATAAGAGCAGGCACTGAGTCAAAAGAAGGGCCTTCCTCATCGCCCGAAACGCATTGAGGGGCGAGTAGGATTGGGGGGGTGGAGTTCAAACAGTTTGAATTTCTCCACGACACCAAAGGGAATTCTCGAGAATTCTTCGCGAGCGACAAGCAGTCTCCGCTTCGCATGTGAAAAAGAGTGAAACTGTCATCCTTTCTTCGCATACGACAATAAATCAGTAAGTCGCCCTTCGAAAATCGGTCAACTTTGACCCGAAAAGGCCGAGCTGCAAATCCCGCCGCACTCTCGCCATTGTGCCAAACAACGAGCACGAGGATGAAACGAAGGATCGCGTCGATGTGCTTTGCATCAAGGGCATACTGTCGGCGACTGCATGCTCGAAACTTTAGCACCACGGTGACGGGGTAGATAACCATCATCCCAATAAATGATTTCGCTCTGACAGTACGCCTATGTGCCGATTCCTACTTAGGGAGAGTGCAGTTTCAGATGACGCGGTGAAAACACGAAGGGGTCCGAGGAAGAAGAACCCTATGCAGGAGATGTTCGCAATCAACGAACAGCAAATTTGGAAGCGGATACAAATGGCTCACGATCTCGACTCAGGAAGGCCAATACACCAGCTTTGCACGAAATGGGCGGCACGGCGGCGTCCGATCGGCATCAACGAAATTATCGAAATCGTACATGCTGCAGGGAGATTCCACATTCGATTCTCCCCCCACCATTTGAAGTATTTTACCAACTCGCTCCAATCGAGGTCTTCTGGGATTCACAAGGAGAGCGTGGTCGGAAAGCTCCTTTACCCTTTGCACAAGCAGGGTTTCAACGCGCCGGTGAGGGATTTCATTGGGGCCCTGGCCCCGAAAGTCGGAGCATGTGCTGAGAGATATAGCGAGAGGACGTTCACAGCGTTCCAAGGAATGCGAGAACTTAAAACCTGCGATCCGACAGACAGTCTAATTTTTGTGCTAGCTGGTAAGATCACAGAGACCGAGGAAACCCTCTCTGGGCACACCCTCAGCCGAATGATATATGGCGTGCAATCCATGGATCCTTCAGATGCTGTACAAAAGTACCTCACTGCCACAAGCGGGAAGTTGCGGGAATTGGAGGGAAAAGATTGTTTGTCCATAGGTGATCTGGCGTACGCATATTACGGTCTTTCGCGGCTCAGCCACTGTGAACCAGGAAACGAAATTGTGAGCCAATTATCCACCATTCTTGAGAGTAACACCGAGATACCTGAACCTAGTGCCGTGGGTATGATCGTTTCTGGGCTTCGACGCCCCCCTCCAAAGAACGTGGCTAGCTCATCAGAAATACAAACGGCAGCCGATTCAGAAGTCGACAGGGCTTTGGTGGCGATTTCGTCTCGCATTCTTGATGTTAGTGAACCCTTAGATGCTCGTCTTAATGAAACGTTGCTGGAGGTCCTTCCGAATCTAGGACATGGGCCTGGGGCACGTCAGTTGTGGCTATCACTGGCAACTTGGATGCAGAAGACATCCGAAGCTAGGGGGGATGCCTCCTCAAAGCGTATGCGCAGGAAAGCTATGTTAAGGACTGCAAAATGGGCTTCTAAGCTCCCCGAATACTCGGAGCTGGGTGAACTCACGAAAACCGTTAATGCAGAATTTAGTGAGGAAGCTGAAGGCCGCCAAGAGAACACCAATATGTGATTTCGAACAATTTGGCCCACACATATGATCGACCGACTGCGTGCGATGCGATGTGTACGCCTGCACACCCATGCACATGTTACTGACTGTATATGACTACATATGCACGATTATTATTGGTTATAGACAATAGCTAGTACTTGCAATGTATTATTTCGCGGCATTGATATAGCGCGCTATTAGCCCACACGATGCGAGCGAGTACGTAGCCGCATGCATCATAAAACATTTATGCTATACAGTCCCTACCATATGTGTAAGACGGATGTATTGTAGTCATTGAATCTTTTTAATGGCCATCCTAGTGTAGCTGTGCAAAGATATCCTTGTATCAGCATACAATTATACAATGCAGAGTTCAGCTATGTAGTAGCTGCTACTCTGCATGTGTAGTGGAAAGGAATATGCACATAAGCCTTCTAGCTCCAGCTAATGACTACAATGATCCCCGTGCTAGCTGTGTATGACACCATGGCGACCTTCAGTGTGCAATGCTTGTTGATTATTAAAAAACATTATATATATATATATATATATATATATATATATATGCATAGCATGATATGTTCCATATAGACATTGCGCGTGCAAATCTCTGATCGTAGCAGCTCATTTCTGCACAGCATGCGATAAGATTAATCGTACACAAAGCGATGTAATGCTAGCCGACATATGACTTTGCGCGCATTTCATGAAACAAGAGAACTACTCAAGCCACACATATCGTGCCCTGAACGTAACCCGCTACGACAAAAACCAACTTGTAGTGCGGTGCTTAATTCTAAAGTAAGTTTCCCAATTGCGAAATCGACATCGCATTTCTTCTCACATTTTCGCAGGATTGGGCTGCTTTTGATTTGAACCATGTTGATGGATCAGCCGCTGCTTCCTACGTCTTCTTGCTGCCCTCTCTTGCTCGCGTTCAGTTTTGATGTCGCTCTGGCATACGAACATGGGAAATTAGTCGTTGTGCGCAAAAATGGGTGAGTGGTCGCAGATTTGGCAAGGTTTGAAGATTGTAGCCATCCGTCCCAATATTTTACGTATGTGGCATGCAGGAAGAACGTTTCGCCGCCCCGCCCTCCCCTCCTCCTCCAATGTCGTAGATTAATGAGCAGTACATGTATACAAACCTGTGTAGTCGTGTCGAGCTTATCCTGGTCCTCGAGAACATATCCAATCCGCCTCTTTCGCCTCCTCGCTGCCGCATTACTACTACTACTACTACTACTACTACTACTACTACTGCCAGTGCTACTCCCAGCTTTTGCTTGACGCTTCTTCTTCTTCGTCATCATTTTCTTCTTTATCATCCTCAATTTGTCGCTGTTTTTAGTTGCGGTGGGGATCACTACTTTGCTAGGTAGCTGCTGCTCCTTTCCTTCTCTGCCTGACGATAATGACTGCTGATGAGTTGTACTAGGGTCCATTCCTAATTTCTGTCGCTGTGGTCGCCCAACCACTTCAGGTTCAGTAGCCACTACTCGGCTGCTGACGGCGCGTTTGTTGCCCATATGACGTGGTGGTGATGACACGATTGCTACTTTCTTCTTCTCCAGTGAATCCTTTTTCTTGGGAGCGGCTGCTGCAAATCTTTTGGACGACTTTGGCGAAGGAGCGGTCGGGGGGGCGGGGCTAGAACCAACAACTTGTTCCGCCGCGCGCTTTGCATCCTGCAAAGCGACATAACAAGGGGGGGATGTTGGGAGAAGGAAGAGAGTTATTATCAGAAGTTTCCATAGAGATATTTCACACCGTTCAATGTCCTCCTGTTGTCCCATTACTGCTAGCAAAATGCAGCGGAACTTGCATCACCATTATCATCATTACCTTGGGATTTGAATACTCCAGAAAGAAGACGATGACCAGCCGCTCATTGGCGCCCTCCACCGTGCAGCTCCGGTGTAGGAATTTGTCCCCTGATATGAGCACCATGTCGCCGATGCCTGGGGTGCCTATCTTTTCGAATCTACCGTTTCTCTCTGTGAAGTAGGAGGAGGGAAGTGAATTATCATCATCATCATCATCATCATCATCATCATCGCTATTATCATTATTTTCCATATCGTCTCACTTATGTGCAATCCTGATGTAGAAGGATCCGTTGAAAACATGTGCACGATAGCTGAGAACGCGCAACCTACGCGTAAGAAAGAACCACGGGTTAGAAGGGGGGGGGCGGGGAACGGGAGTAGGATATAAAGAATAATGTCCGATTAATGAGCGAGAAGTTTTCTACTATCACTAAGCTATTGTGAAGCGATCGCCGTGAATATACTATTTATTAGCTTGCATTTCGGCTCATTCATATGGTGATACATGCCTGTTTACTACCGTCAAAGTGGTTCTCCAGGCACACATTGGTTCTCTGCGAGTAATGACAAACGTTTGCTTGCACCATCTGTACATCAATCGCCGTGTGAGAGAAAGAGTGAGCAGATATCAGAGAGCGGGCGCTTAGAAGCGAATGAGCACATGGAAAGCAACGAGAGGAGAAGCTCCCTCGAAACCATGGTGGAACAAAATGAGAATTATTGTGCCAGGAGGCATCAATTCTGGGAACAAAATTAGAATTATTGTGCCAGGAGGCATAAATTCTGGGCGCCGCCGATCTGCCTCAGAATCCATCTACTCCATTTGCATTATACTACCGCACTGTCATAATAGTCCTCGTGACAGGGGTCCTGTGAACGCGGCGGCCTGCCTCTCACCCTCTTCATGGAGAGAGCAGCGACGAGGCCCATGTTGTTTTCGGCTTGTTTTATGAGGTAAATGGGACGTGGAAGAGGGGTGAAAGCTTCCCAGTCCCTTATACCAACAGCCTGGCTAATAATCTACAACTCTAGGAGACAGTGAGGGGAGGTCATCATCAACCCAAAAAAGAAGGCGCTAACCTTTACAGGAGAGCCGACGATCGAACCCAGAAGCCCGCATATTAAAGGGGATAGAATAGCTGTGGGGGCAAGCGACGGAAGAAACACGTAAAATGAGGACGCCGCGGATGTTTTGGTTCAATTCCGTTTGCTTGTATGTCGGTGGGAGTCATACTGTGTATAAATCGTAGAGAAGGGTTGATCGGCACTTCAGGCTGGCCAGGTGAGTTGTGGAAAAAGTCTGACGCCTTCCACCCTTGCTTGTACCATCCAAGGAACTTAGGCTTATGGACGGACAAAACGCGATCTTTTTCGAAAAGAAACACGTTCAAATTCAGAATTGGAAACACCAACCTCGCATTTATAATGGGGGTTTAATTTGTATCTAATCGAGGATGGCCGCCTTGAAAAACTGCAAGAAGGCCCGGTTTCATCGCAATCGCTTTTCATCAGCGCTAGCCTACTTATGTTTCGACTACCTTTGATCGTCTTACAAAATGCTTCGAGAAGTCCGGGGAAGACCACGCAGCCCTGCCTCTCCATTTCGCTTCCCAGCCTTGAGCATAGTAAAACAACATCCATCACTCTCCAAAACCAACATAAGTGCGTTGTCTGTCTACCCCTTCGTCGGAACAGCCTCAAAGCGCTGCTCCAGTGCTTGTCGAACAGCACGTCGGCGCTGAGCTAAATTCTTTTGCAGGCCATCAAGCGTTGCATCGCCGGGTTTTGTCTCATCCAAGCCCAACACCTTTGCGGAGCTGGAAGTTGCTTCCCGCATCGAAGGCCGTCGGATCTTCATTCGAGGTGAGAGGCGGTCTTGTATCTATCTCTTTCTCCGTTCACCTTAAGCTAACAAGTAGAGAGGCCTTATATTGCGTGCGCGGCTTTCCATCGAGGATTGGGTTGCTCCCCTCCCCGTCCTCCTCCTCGGGGATGGCTGCTTACTGTGCGTCGCTGGCGTTCCGGTTTCGATATTTGGAGAAAAATTATACGTTAAAATATCCCAAAACTCCTTGTCTTCGGAATCGTTTTTTCTTTGAATCTGGAACTCGAAATTCCTTTATCGATAAGGAAATAGTGAGTATTATTCGATATTAAGCGCACGAATATTTGACCAAAAAAATATGCGAATAATAAGCGGATCAGATTCCACAATCTGGAGAAAGAATGGTTCCTCCGGCAGTGACTCGCACCCTCTACAGGTGTCCCCACTCCCCTTCACTTGCATGCTCTTTCGTATGGTATATCCGGAGATGTTTGCCCCCCCCTCTCAGGTCTCTTCTGAGAGCCCTAAAGCCTCTTCGAATGGGAGGCAAAGGAACTGTTAGGTATGTTCGTTGTGCTCTACTCCGCTTCCGTTCAAATATTGATTTTGTGTCTAAATTCTACCCTCTAGGCTGATAGAGCCCGTGGATACGCAGCTATGGGGAAGGGGGGGCAAGATGTCAAGAATGTCGCAGGTTAATGGAATCATAGTGAGTGGGGAAGAACAGGTTACACCTAACAATGCTATATCACCGCAGATCGATCTGCTCAGAATGGTGCTCCACAATACTTCTTGGGCTGAGGAAAAGAAGGACGGGGACGATGAGAGTGCCATAGCATCAATGGTAAAGGGATTTACAGTCCAAAGCAGCGAACATGGGGGCATGGAGGGCCTTCGGGAGGACAAAATCAAAGAGATCATAAAGCTGGGATTCAAAGAGGTGAGTCAAGCTTTCTGGCACTGTTTATTTTTGGCTGAGCTGCCATCTACGTCACTGCAGGGAAAGGACATAAATGACGGCTTCTTTGTAAGTCGATTCTTGGCTGAGCAAGCGAATATTCACAGGTCATCGATGCTGCAGTATTTTTGACATCCCCAAAATGATGCAGCCGAACATGCCGGCATCTTTTCCTGGTCCAAAAACATCTTTGAGATTGCCTTCTCCGACTAAAAATTCTCTAGATGTACATCAGTGGCCATCACGGACGAGCTTGTGAGAGTGGAAGGTCGCCGTGTGCGTGCAATCCCATATACGAAAGCGATGTTGGTGATGGTGACGATCGATACTGATGCTAAAAATAATTGTTTCACTGAGATGATAAATAAATAGTGATAAGATAGTCGTGGTTTATGATAATAATGACAATTTTAATTTCGATATTTAATAGCGACGCGACGAGCGACAAGAAAGCAGAGGAGACCTCCCCGTCTCTTCTCTCTCTCTCTCTCTCTCTCTCTCTCTCACTCTCACTCTCGCTCTCGCTCTTTCTGGACTATTCTATTCCAAATACTATCTCTCAACGTAGTCGTCGTTGTCGTTTTCATCTTCATTATCATTATCATCGGGACAGGGACATCTACTGCGCTTATGGACCAGGCAACAAATTCACCGCAGGAGCCTCCCACCTTCTGCTACCGAATAGTACGGATATGGAGAAATGCCAAACTGATGATGACGATGATGATGTTCATGACGATAATGACGATGACGATGAGCTAAAAGACGACAACATCCACTTCGCAACAGTCGTTGTGTGAATTGCGTTCGTAAAAGAACGCAGCTGGTTTGTATAGTCATTCTCACCTGTTGCTCGGTCTCCTCCTCCTCCCTCCTTTTTCACCCTTTTTCGTGGCCTCTTCCTCCTGCTCATCAAACACGTATAATATATGTTCTATCCCTGTCTTTCAGAGCATCGAAAACGTTGGTGATAGTGCATTCATGCTACTAGGGAGGCAGTGGGTAACATAAGACCGTTGTCTGATGTGCTAAAATACACACAATATTACAAGGAGTACATCTCACTTTCTCTTTCTCTCTTTCTTTCCCTCTCTCTCTCTCTCTCTCTCCCTCCCTCTCTCCGCCGTCATCAAACAACGCGCAATATCAGGAAATATACGATTGTGGCGAGGAGAAGGTGATAGCAGAAGTCCCGAAAGGCTCTAGTGGAGTTGTCGGCCTCCGGTACTTATCCTAAGTTGTAGTAGTAGTAGTAGTAGTAGTAGTAGTAGTAACAGACACATCACCAGGGAGGGGGATTTTAAATTCGGTGTGTCTTCGTCCTTGTGATAATTAATATTTCCCGGCTTTTACTCCTTTTTTATCGCGTCCCTGCTGAGCAGCGCACTCTGTCTGTTTTGTCGCCTGCACCTCCCTTGCTTTTCACATCGGTTGCCATATTGTCTTTTAAGCGATGACGACGTGATGCAACAAATTGGGTTTTATGTACGTGAATTCGTGTGCTTGTGCGTGTGATGTTGTGGGGACTAAAACGTGTTTTAAGGCCGCTGCTGCAGCCAAAAGAGCGATTCGTCTACTTCAGTGGGTGCAATCTACACAGCTCGTCAGGCTGGATTGGAGGGTGTGTACGACGTGCGAACATAAATGAACCCCGCCGTTGTATTTCGAACGATGATGATGGTGGACTTTGTGCATCATTGGATTTGAGTAACCACTTCCGAATCATCAAATTAGCGCACTCACTTCCTACTGCACATCGCACTTATCAAGAGAACACGCTACTTCTTCATGGGGCAGAATGCCATACTTAAATAAGGATTTATATATATATATATATATATATATATATATATATTGTTAATACGACCTCATCCCTTCTCTCTGGTTCTTCCCTCCCACCCCCCCTCCTCTCTCTCTCTCTCTCTCTCTCTCTCTCTCTCTCTCTCTCTTACCTCTCAGCTCATTCCAAATGGTTCTACTCGACGACTCAAATAAGAATATTGAGACAGAATTCGATGCGACGGTCTCCCCCATTCCCTTAGAGGTAGAGGCGGAGGCTGCCAGCGAGGAAGTAAGTGAGCTTTAAGCCTTTATCTAGTTGACATATTTTAAATATCTACGCGTAGCCTGCCACCGACATGCATGTGTGCACGTCAAAATGTGGCAAAGATTATGTTGTTTACTTGTTTTACCTATGTACAACATAGCATACATGCACAATAAGAGGCCAGCGCACGTCTGGACGCACACAGCGTCCACCCAGCTGCGCAATCTATTTGCGTACGTTGAATGTACGGTGCGCTATATACGCTTGCTAGGTGCTAGTTTGGCGCTCATAGCATCTGTGTGCATGCACAAACTAAGCATAATGATGTACAATGACATGCACTGCTAGGTGTGGCATTCCACACGCGTCATGCGTCACACTAGCTAGTAGCACATTGTGCATGTCGGACGATGTAATAGAAATAATGAATATATCAAATTTGTTCAATTGTCACTTGTATCGTAGCTTATTGCATTGTTCACAAGTACTTGCTGGTTCTCGTAAGCACGAAATGCATGCCAAATCGACAGTACATAAATGCAAACGACGTTCCGGATCGCAGCTATGTTACGCGCATTCGTCACGTCATTATCGTGCTGCGCTGCGTGGCATGTCCAGAAGTGTGCGCTGAAAACCTGTGTCGTCTAGTAGTGGTGATGCGTTATTGCGTCTAGACAGTGCGTACACGTATGCTTTTAACACAGCTTTAGGGTCATGCATTAATTGCTGCAACACTACTCCGGCGGGCACGATAAATACGACATCACATTCTTATATTCTCTATACACAGTGCAAAGAATTCGATAATTAGCGCGTATTCTTTGCTCTCTCCTCTCCCGTTAGAGGTCGTGGTCCATGTTGCTATCAACTGTTATCGAGGGCACAAACTCAGAGCGTGATTGTCCTCCAGTTGAACGGGTGTCATTGGAAGTTATGGAGAATAAGCTCTCGCTTACAAAACTGTCCCTTTTCGCCAGGTGATCTCTATTACCCTCAAAACTCGAAGGACTCTCGAACGCTCTGAGAACGTATGTAGTCAATGAGTGGCTGTACTTTCATCATCATCATCATCATCATTATCATTGAATTCTAATTTCAAACCTTATGAACATTTCCTTCGGAATCTTGTCCTGTTGGAAGCTTCCTACGTTCTTGAAACTAAGAGAGATGGTAATGCGATCGAAGATGAGAATGGTGGTCATGACGGTGGTGGAGGGGTAAAAATAGAATGTATCGTCAGAGACACGGTTTGCTTTCCGGCTCTTCAACTGTTGGGAGGGCAAAGAGGGGCTTTACCATTCCGAAATGAATAATTTCGCCGTTTCCGAATCTGGTAGGGAATATTCGACAAATGAGTACGTTTACCACGATGGCTTAACGTTTCAAAGAAGAGAAAAACAGGAAACCTATCTCGCCCTCTTCAGTGGGGTAGCTTATCGATCGGCAAAGCTGCACGGGAAAGAAGTGAATAAAAACGCAAATCAAGCATTTAGATAGTTAGTAATGTCGTTCTATCGTGGTTCGTCGTTGTGGGATGTTGTATTTGTCAAACACGACTAAATATATATATATATATATATATATATATATATTACCTCTGGCTTTTTGGCCATTGCGGAGATAATTTGTTCAATGGATACATATCCTGCCCTGCTGCTGTCGATTGCTTTAAATACCCGCTCGATCTTCCGTCTACGCAGCTTGCTTTTAAGTTTGATTGCGGCTTGACTGTGGGAAGGATGACCTAATGATGAGCTCTTGGCCTTTTTACTATCGCTTCCTAACATCTTGGCGTTTTTCTGCTCGTCAATGTTGCTGTGCGTCTTGGAAGACAATGCTGATGCTGCTGCTGCTGCTGCTGCTGCTGCGGGGCCATCCCAACTATCGTCGTTGTAACTGTCTTCTTCCCTCACGATTGTCTCTGCGGCTTGGCGCTTTTCGTCGCTTTCATGATCTAGGGATGCAGTAAAGCTGCCGTAGCTTGCGTCCGTGCGTGGCGTATCGTACGCACGCACAGACGTTGTCGGGGAATTGATTCCGAGAGGGTGCCGGGGTTCGTCCTCTGAGAGATTGCTTGTTGAATAACCATAGCTCTGAGGGGAGCAAACTTGTGCTGCTGCTGCATCGCCATCATCATCATCATCAGCAGCAGCAGCACCCGTTTGTGAAGGTTCTCCTCTGCTCATACCAGGTCGCTTGGGCACATCTAAGCTCTCTAGCCCAGGAGGTCTTCTTTCCCTCCCCTTCAGCTGACCCCCTGCCGTCGCCGCCGCCTCAGACACTTTGTAATCTTGCTGGGGGGGGGAGCGGTTCTGGAGCAGCTTCTTTAAGCGCTCGTCCATTGAACTTCCCTCTGGGCCAATAGAAGACGGGGAGACTTCCGGATCGAATACGGACCGGTGGGGAGGGAAGTTGCGGGAATTCTTCGCGTCCTCAGGCTGTTGCTGTTGTCGGTACGGGAGAGGCGTATCGTTTACCTCTTCCACTATGCGCTTCAGCAGATTATTGTTTTTACTCTCCTCTGCAGCTCGACGGAGAGCTCTTGCTGCTGCTAATTTACTACTACTGCTACTGCTGCCCCCCCCTCCGTTCTTGGGCTGCGAGGGGAACTGGAAGCTTCTTCGATTCTTAGTTGCATGCATATGGGGAGAGGGGGACGATGGCGATGTTGGAGAGAAAGACGTGTAAGAACTATCATGAGAACGAAGAGGTTCATCAGCTGACATATCGTAGTCATCGTAGTCTTCTTCTTGGAATGAATTGGAGAGTTCATCCGACGGCCTTCTTCTTATCCCCCCCCTCTCCAATGATTGGGACACGGCCGACATTGGAAACTGAGATCGCGTTGACGATGACGATGGGGCGTGCTTCGATGGCTGTTCCCCAGAAACCTTATCATCATGCAACACTGCGGCCGAGGAAGGAGGATTCTGCAAGGGCTGAAGGCGATAGGAGCGTTTGGGCTGGTGGGTGCCCGAAAATGGATGCATGTTTGGCTGAGATGGATGCGATGGAGATGACGAAAGCTTGGATCTGAGCTTGCTTTTACGTCGGCTCGAGGAACTGATGTCGCCATGCAACCTGAAGTGCAAATGTCAATGTCAACGAGATCAAACGCAAAATTCAGCGAAACCTTTGCCATCGCAATGAATTATGACATTAAACGGCTGCTTATGCCGCTGGGCATGCATCGGATCAAAGGGATGCAGTGAAACTCACTCGTTTAGAAGATCCACGAAGAACACTACATTCCCTCGTTTTATTGCCTGGAAAATGTGTGGGTTGTGTGATTAGGGTGGAAAAGAAATAGCGTATTGCCCGCGCCGCTGTGGTTCTTCGTTTTCATATGGACAGATGGTCTGCGCGTGAAATGTGTGAATTCTCTATGATTCGCTTATCTAGCTTAGGAAAGCAGGCACAGGTGCCTGGATTCGGGTATGGATCTCTCTCACCAGTTTCAAGGCAGGAATGCTGTCCCTAACCACCTGGCCCACTTCCTACGAAATATATCGGTGCGTGATATGAGAGATGGTGAAATATGGAGCAACGTGAAGGGGGTTGTATCAGAATGGATCAGGGGAACAGGGGGGGATATGTCTCCTTCTGCACTTTGAGAATTTCCATCTCTTCTTCCTCCTCCTCCTCCGCCTCCCCCTCCTCCACCTTGTCAAATGTAGCCTCGTGTTGCCATTCTAGCACCGTATGAGAGAGAGACTGCTTAAGGCGGCTGCTCATCTCGTAGGGAACCTGGTAGTAATAGTCGCTCGTGGAATGAACGGAGAACGTTCGTTTCAAAAAATAAAACCTCCGCACCTTTGACTCTTCTAATTCTTCGACCAGGCCCATGCAAGCTTGTAGCGTCTGGATACCACATATTGGAGCATACGAACAAAACACACACACACACACACACACACACACACACACATAGACAGACACAGTATAGATAGATAGGATATAATTAAATGTAGGATAAGCCGAACTAACGTACAACTGCATGGATTTACACAGAGGGGACAGATCAGAGCTGAGCGCAAGTGTTGGGCTGCATACTCGGTTCGCAGCATCCAATTCTGTTGATTTTTGAAAATCTTTCTCCTTATTTCGCGAGTCAATATTTGACTAAATAGTTAACAGGTTTGTCAGTCTAACACAATATCTCCGAGATCAATGATAAGTGGGACTTCCCCGTCACCTTGTAAGCGGTAATCTGACAGGTCAAAAGCCGCGCGAGGCCATTCAGGGTTTCAGGATCATGATGCTGAAGAGCCGACCTCATTACCTACATCATAAATGAATAGAGGATATTTTCTAGGTTTTTTAGAGGGTAAGAGAAAATTCGGCCAAACCGGAACAAGACGGGACACTATCAGCCTTAAATGTGAGCCTGTGTATCCGACAAATGCATCTTAGACGGCTGCTGTGCAGATTATGATGCAGACTTGCAAGCATTTTTTTGTGCTTAAATTCTTTTCAGCCCCACCTGGATTGATCTCTACTTCGATTCAACACAACATGTGCACTAACATTTGCATTGCACTGACCTTTCGTTTTCAGCTGATAAATAGATGCCTTCTCGATGGTGTCAATCCAGGCTTTCAATCCCGTATTGAAGCTCAAGAATCGTGTTGCTGGACAAATTCAAAAGTATTACAAGTGACAGCAGGGAGACATTGTGTAGAATGGGCACAGCTAAAACTGGTGCATTGCCGTTATCTGTTACGTGAGGTTACGAAGCCTCCATTTTGCAAATATATATATATATATATATATATATATATATATATATATATATATATTCACACACATACATATTAAGTAAGGATAATGAAGGGACCGGCAGCGAGCGATGAAAGCCCAGTATCATCTTGATTCGAATCTTGGACTACGTTTGACCGTTTCGCTTCCGGTCTCAACTCAACGGCCACACCTTCAATCCGAGCAAGCAGGTCCAGCGTTTTCTTCGCCACAACGCCCCTCTTCTGTTCTTCATCTTCCCACATACCCTCCATATCGAAGTACAGGGATATCCTTCAATCACGAGACCTCCTTCCCTGTTAATGGCGTCCCCTGGACAGAGCTGCGATGCAAGGCATGCCCTGCAGTTTTCGTTCGGTTGATGCAGGACGAGGAGGAAACTTTCCGTTATATTTTTGTGTCTTACCTTTATAAAGCAATGTCATTTTTTCCATACGACATGCACTTTATGGTCAAGAAATAGTATATAATGCCATTTTCCCCTTGCGACAAATTTTATTGGAGTTAGGACTGTCTTTTAGCATGTCGCGCATCATAAAACCGCCACGAAGCATCACCGACTTCGGAAGTCCTGGAAGCCCGATGCCGTATCCCTTCCTTCTCCCACTCAAACCCCACGTCTCTTTTTCCACATTCGTGTACTCGTAGATTGCCCGAATCCAGGAATTTGCAAAAATGAATGTTATTTAGAAAAACCTGTACTATCATAATGTCGACTGGCACCCAGAGCCTGCTAGGGTTGCTTGTCATTGCATTCTGCGTTCTTGAAGTCGTCGACTATGCTCAATCTGGTTTCGAAAGTCCTGAGATAATTGTCGGTTTGCACGATGACGCGGACGAAAGCCATTTAGAAGAAATTATGGACAGCTTACACCAGAAATGGCATCACATCCATCGAAAGGAGGCCCTCTGCGAATCTTTCCCACACTTGAAAGAAACTATGGGACAGAAACTCAATGACAACTATCGCCTTCTCATTTCAACACTCGTATTCGAGCCGGTATGGTATCTCGAACAGTACTACGACAACATATTACAGTATACGGGCAACAATACCCTCATTGTTGCTCATTTATCAATCCTAGCAAACTACACAGAGGGTGAGATAAAAAAGCTGGTTGAACACCACCCACGACTTGTAGTGAACTGTCACAGGTATTTTACACATGCCTACCATGGATCTCTCGCTCATGCCCACCTTCGCAACATTGAGTGGATTGCAGGATTACAAATAAAATTTGAGTATTTCATGTTGCTGGCATCAAACTCCTGGTTGGTAAAACATGGGGTGGAAGATTACATATCAAAACATGGCTCAAGCATGCGGAGACAAGCCATGACGAAGGCAAACGGGCAGAGGGGAGCAATTTATACTCCAACTTCATCAATTAAGAAACCTCGAGGTGGTTGGAGTGCGGAGGCAGTAAGTTCTCGAATTTGGGGCTGGAAACCAATGAGAGACGTTATTGCCCCAGCATTTGAAAATCCCAAAATATTGAATCGTATCATAATGTTAAAACATGAGGGAGCCTTCTTTCCTGGTCCGCTCATGGTTGACCTCGTTAAAAATCTTAGAAACTATCCAGAGGCCTTCGATTCGATTCTCAAGTTGAAAGTCTACATGGAAGAACATGTTTTTGCAACATGGGCAGACCATCACGGATTGCACGGCAATGGACTTCCTGTTATTTATCACTTTACAAAAGCCTCTGGTTATGTGTTTCCTGACAATGGTTTCCGTCGTGCAGTGAGTCCACAACAGGTCAATTTTGTGCGTAGGCAAACAGATGCATATGGGATCAAGGCTGTGAGTCGCGACGTGGTAGATTATCACGGAACTAGGGCACACATTCATAGAACTTCCAAAGTTTCGTAAAACGTGTTGCATGTTCCCTCATCACTTAGATGTGAGAAGCTATAGACGAGGAGGGAATCTGGGAACACATCTTGCATTACTGTGTGATTTCATCTAGTCATTCATTGCAAAAGTGCACATGACCTGCTGGTGCCGTGGACAAAACAATGGAGACATGGCGTTCAGAGTTGTGCAAATGTGTCTGCGTTGCTTTGTCTCTGTTGGAAATTGCAACGTCCAGACGTGTGTGTTGCTAGCATTTTGTGTGCAGCCTGTGCTGTGCCTGTTGTGGCATGCCAATGAATGCAAACTGCTGGCGGACGACCACAGACAACAAAGTGGACTGTGTGCAGTGCACAATTCGTGAAAACACGAACCCAACCATCATGCATGCACATGATGCGTTCATCGCAGCGCGATTGCAGCCATGCTATGTGCAGCATGCATCCAAGCCAAAATCTGGTTCGTTTCATCAGGGTTTTGATTGATCTCTGATTGGCGCATTTGACTTGTGTTCTCACGCACTTGTGCAATTCAAGTGTCAAGTGGCGCTGCACATTCAAACTGCACATGCTAGCATGGCTACGACATTTATGACCATGTTCACATGCACGCATCTAGTCCAGCTAGCTTGCAGGATCGATCGGCGCAACAGCAGCAGCGCATCGGCATGCAGTTGCATCGTGCATGCGCCATGCGCTAGCATGCACATCAATGTGCATGTCTTCATTGCACTCTGTGCACAATTCTAGACACTGCTAGACTGCTCTAGTGCTCTATAGTGCTGTGCATGTCTAGATGTGCGCATTGGGATTAGGCTTGCTGCACCATCTAGCTGCTCTAGTGCTGTGCATGCGCACGAGCAACGCTAGCAGCTAGAGCGTTCAATGTGTACGTTCGATCAATAACGGTGCATGCTCTAGCTAATGCTGTAACGTGTGCATCATTTGCGATTCCCGCAGAAAATGACACAGCACGCAGAATTATAGACACAGTAATAGCACATATAATATATATATATATATATATATATATATATATATGATATTACATGTCTATTATCAGTGCATATATAATATATATATGATATTACATGTCTATTATCAGAGCATGCAAGGAAAGGTCATGTAGTGCATGAGACTCATGCTGGTTGACAAATGGCATCACATGATGTTATGCATGCGAATGCAAACAACGAACCTCTGTGGTAAAAAAAAATCGATCTTAGGAACATCAACTAGTGCTTCGATTGCACACTTGCACAACATATTCTTCGTGTGCAGCATGCCAGCGTGCTCATGCACAGACCACTCTACGTGGCTGCAATTGCAGCTATGCATGCCCCATCTAGCTTCCATCTTAGTCAAAGAGTAAAGCTGTCAAACCTGCTAGCACATTCTCACCATCGAATAGAACTGCATCGGCAGCCCCCTTTGCTATGTCAGTTGAATCCTCTGTGGCGATTCCGCAATGGCTTTTTGCGAGCGCCGGCGTGTCATTAATGCTTTCTCCAATGTAAACAACAGTCTTGGCCGCTTGCTGCAAAACTGTGACCAATGGCAGTGTTTGGCAACCTTGGCATCTAGCGACTCCCACGAGGTTAACGACCACCTTAACATGGAAGATGAGAAAGAGATTATTTCCATCATTGCAAAAATGCGCGACGTTCAGATACATTGGCAACAACAGTGTCTCCCCGATTGTCGTCGCCATTATCATGTTTCCGTCTTTGCCATCATCATCATCATCATCATCATCATCATCATCATAAATAAATTTTACACCTCGCTGGATTTCTTCTCCTCAACGGCCTTAATTATTACGCCCACGTCGACGACTTTGTCATCATTTCGGATAATGTTGGCCTTCTTTCCGGAGTTGGTGAGATCGTCGACATCGGTTTCGCTCGTGATGATAAGGCTAATGTTGCTGTCCCGGCATCTATCCACCAAGTCCTTAATACCGGCTTCGAGACCACCGTCCTTCTTAAATAGATACTTTGCCTTAACAACCAGCGCAAGGCTGTTGTTGCTCTTTCCGAATCGGATTGTATTTAAACACTCAAAGGACTTGCAGAGAACTTGTTTATTTTCCATCAGGTTTACAGCTTTTTTTTTATCGGCTCTTGTCACTAATATCCCAATGAAATCATTATTAAGTATGATTTCCTTCGAACTGAAGGTTGAAGAAGTTTGAAAAAGGCAAAAAGAAGCGCATGCTTTTTTTAACTACCTCCCGGATGTGTCTTATTGTTGGATACAAGACTGGCAAGAGTGCCAATTACTGTCCTGAGATAGTGGTGAATGCACAGAGATGTTCTTGCAGGCTATCAGATTTTGATGACGTGCCGCTCTAGATGTATTATTGGGTGCGGTCATAGCAGTAGTAATGGCAGTAGTAATGGTAGTGGTAGTAGTAGAAGTAGTAGTAGTAGTAGTAGTAGTAGTAGTAGTAGTAGCAGTAGTAGTAGTAGTACCTTTTGCCTGTAGCAATGACGAAGCCAGTGTAGGCACCGCTTGTTACATATGTTTCAGAGAACAGCAAGTTTTCACTGTCGAGGTAAGTATCACATCTACTCTCGCCTGATGTCTTTTTCAACTGAGAAGCAAAAATTTAAGTTCTTTTGTTTGCCAAAAGTCATCGAAGTAAATATTGAATTTTAGGAAAATTAGCAGCATACTGGTTCAGGCTCTCCAGTGAATGCACTTTGATCAGCTTTCAGATCATTGCATTCGATCAGTCGAATATCAGCTGGAATCTTTTGGTTCGAGTGGAGAGAGGAAGGGATGAGTGGACAGGGAAAGGGAAGGTTTATATACATTATAAATCACACACAAGCACGTTATAAACATAATGTTAAAGCGCTGTTTGCGTGTGTGTGTGCGTGTGTGTGTGTGTGTGTGTGTGTGTGTTTCTGTGTGTATTTGTTACTCTATAGACGTAGCGTTTGTTGGAATGGAAGAGTTTATTCTTATGTGTTAACGTAAAGGTGCTTACCAGTTGTCCACTCGAGCCTTTTACCAGGTCGCCTTCCACAAGTTCTCTCGCGTCTACTTTCATTTCATTACCTCCACGGATCACAATTACCATCTGGACGTAAGGTAATACAGGCGTGTAATAATTTTGGAATCAGATAATAAGCGGAGAAGATGCAACGGGCAGATTTAGGAGAACGTAGCCACGATAATAGCGGGTTAACTCCGGGTTAACTCTCAGCGTGCATTCGCTTTACCCTTGGCATCAAATTCCTAAATCCCTCAGCTGTTCACAATTTGCAAAATACTGAGTTAGTTGATTCTATGTGATGGTCATAACGTTAATCTCCTTGCTGCTGACCTAATGGATCCCTGAAGAACCACGGGAACCATTTCTGTAGAAAAGACTTCTTTGGTAGAAGTTCGTTGCGTCCATCTCTCTCGAGTCTCTTCCGGGCCTCCTCAGTTGAGAGCCTTGTGAAATAAGAAAAAGGACCACAGTCATTATGAAAAGAGAGAGATGGAACGATCGTAGTTTCGTACCCTTCTTTCACATTTACTCGGTACTCCTCCAATAATTCACGGAGGGGGGTTTGATAAACTCTTTCTGCTGTAGCCTTCGACTCCATCTCCGTTCAATGTCCGAGTGATTACTCCAATATGACCAAGAATAATGCGAACAATATCGGTTGTCGCAGAGACGACGCGCTCGGGATCGTTTCCAAGAAAAATGCTGGTTTCGTACTCGTATCTCCACTTCTCCACTGAAATCGTGCAAAATGCCCGCCGTGCAGTGCGTACTCCAGTGCCCGATCCCTGCCGATCTCAGCTACGACATGCGACAAATTCAGTCGTTGCGCACTAAAAGGAAGATCAAAATTCTCCTGAAATGCATGTACAACAGCCGACGGTTGTGATTTTAAGGGCGTTTTTATCGTTTCAAAGGATAAATACGTGTCGCTTGGTCAAATTAGCCTACATTTCAGTGGGATTAAACTCTGGCATAACTCCACTGCAGCAGGTGACGGGACAGCTCCTGGAGGGGGGCTTGGGAGAGGCAGGGGAGAAATGAATTAATGATATTTTTTTAATGGCTTAAAAATCTTTCTGTTTTAATTTTGGGAATTGACTTGAACTCTTCGTTGCGCTAGAGTATCCTCTATGTGACAGAAAAAAAAATGAGCAAATACGGAGATGGTGAGCACTGATACAGCTTTAAAATTGCAGGCAGACTAAAAACATGGCCACAGCGGAAGAAATTGCAGAGGGGAAACTCTCTGACAATATGGCCGCCATAGCACACTCAGTGGCAGGGGGCTTGAGCGGCATTATCTCACAAGCAATTTTATTTCCACTGGTAAAACGCTCGCTTATAAGCATTTGCTGATGACAGGAGGCGTAAGTATAAATATTCTATGGACAGGAAACTTTGAAATACCAGCAACAGGCCGCTGGCAGTTGTAGGAAGAAGTATCGAATGAAAAAAGAACGAGAGAACAGCATGGACGATAGTCTGAACGACGTAATGGATGGCATTGAAAAGGGGAAGCCAGATGAAAATGGGGCATTCAACGAGATACAACCGGCACAGTGGTCGGATCTCTTAACCCCAGAGTTCTACAAAACCTGTTACGCGGGGCTTGGCATCTCATTGGTAACAAGAAATAAACTTTAACGCTGCTGTATGAGACCTTTAATTGAGATTGAGCATATCCCGACTCAGTGCGAAACCGGATGTTTCCACGGGATTCATTTCTACTTCTACACCTTATTCAAAAAACTGTAAGCCCACCACTTTCTGCTTCCAATTTCAAATCAATAATTAATTATTTGCTTACTCAGATGGATGCGTCGGAATGGAGGGGCTCAAATGAGTCCATCTGTTGCTCTAGCTGTAGGAAGTCTTGCGGGCCTCCTTGTGCAGGTTCGATTGATTCCACCACCTGCAAGCACGTACTTTATGTCGATCTAACAACCATTTTGCAGCTGATAACATCGCCGTTGAAAGTCCTGCAGATCAACAGTGTCTTGCTCAAAGATGAGGTAAAATCTATTAGTTTCTGCTTCTAGTGCGTATGTGTTTTGTAACTCTGTTAAACCTGGTCCACAGACGACTCTCCAGATAGCACAGAGAATATACAAGAAAAAAGGACTGCAAGGATTTTGGAGGGGGTTTGGAGTCAAGTGAGTAACACGTGAAAATTTACACATTCGAAGAGAATAGCATCCACCTCTTTGAGTGTGATGTGACCTGGAATAATTTAAAGGACTTTTAATTCACAATTACCCGTATTCTTCTGATTTAGCACCATCTTGGTTCTAAATCCTGCAATCACGTTTCTTGTATACGAACGGATTCGAAAATCGGTGAGTCTTAATGCGTATTTCATCAGTCTCATGGGATAGAGCACGAACAGCATAAATAACTTGAATGGAACCTTGCTACCTCATAAAAACTAGTGTGTGGGCTGCGAAACTTTTCCATGCATGTCTTTTAATCAAGTCGCACAACCATGCCAGAGTTCACAATCATGCCACAATTATAATGGATTCTTATATATATTTCAAACATTTTATCTTTGTCGTTATCAACATTCAGTTGCACCGAATGGGCTACAGCTCCGCTCTCGTGGATTTTTGTTGCGGTTTCGTTGGCAAAGTCGTTGCCAGCCTGATTACCTACCCTGCGATGCTTCTCAAGACCAAGCTCTTAACTGGCGAGGCTGAGAAGCTAGGAGGTCTCATAGAAATATGTAAAAAGGTATTTGCCATCACAGCACTCGTATCTGTCCGATTGTCGGAGTTGCAGCTACTGCCGCTATTAGCGCTATTGCTACTGTTGGTACACTACGATTGCTACTGTTCTACAACTAAAAAGCATCATTACAATATCAACAACAAGTACCAACTTGGTTTAGTCTAGTCTCATCAATGTTTGGTTGCAGATTACCAAGGAGGAAGGCTTCCTAGGGTGGTTCGAGGGTCTCGGTGCGAAGCTGGCCCAGACGACGCTAACGAGCTCTTTCGTGTTCATGTTCAAAGAGCAGCTCCTGAAGCTTACGTAAGTAACCTTTCATATTCATATCCAATAATGAAAGGGCCACACAAACAGAATGCTAATCTCCATCGTCGAATCGACATTTTGTGTTCAGCATCGGTACCTGTTAAAAAAATGAAAGAATGAGTTTCATCTATAATTTTAGGTTGAAATTCTTCGTGTTCTTCTTCGCCCTAAAACGTGCACATAGATTACCACTGCTTACTGCCAGTAAATAAATGGGGCCACATCTGGATATTACGAGGAAATAATGGTTGATAGTTACATCGACGTCAGCGAAGATTTGATTCATGGAGGACGTTGATCACATGAGTAACGCAATGAATGATTCTGTCATCTTTCATCCAATGCATGAGAGATTCGCATATCATTTGTTGGTGGCGTATGTATGAATCAGAACGTCAAAATGGTGCGCAGTCGTACTACCCATGCACAGCTAGACAGCTGCGCGAATTGCTACTGCCAACGTGCATGTGCAAGCTGTTTGCTTTGCTGTGCGCATGCATATGTTTGCATTTGTGAGCACTGCGTTTGTTGCTGATTGAATTGCAGCACGTGCTAGACGTGCTAGCGTGTGTGCCTCTCCAGTGCACACATTCATCTAACATGGGGTGCGCACTTCCACACTGTTCAGACTGTCTTGCTGGTTAACAACCAAAAATTACCGACCGCCTAGATCCTTGCTGCTTGACGGTCATCTGGTCATGATGGACATTGCACACATGACATCACTGTGTCCACACAATGGTTGTGGTCGGTTTGTGTTCCAGTGCAGAGTGTCTGAGTCTAGGTGATGCACAGCTCTAGAGCTGACGCACGATGCAATGGACACAGTGTTTTCACATGCACTGTGGCATTGTGTGGTGTCCATCATTGATGCAACGCAGCACGCAAGTTGTGCGTGCACTGTTCAACACGTGCACGACGCGGATGGGATGAGCAAGCCTGCCCAGAACAAGCACCGGCTAGCCGGGGAAGTGGGCCAAACTGGCAAAGCGGAGTGAAGTTTCAAAGCGAGGACCACAAGTATTGCTAGATTGTGCAAAAGGTTGGTCTCGTGCTGCAAGTTGTTGCACCACACCGCCAGACTTCAATCAAGTTCAGACCAATTTGACAAACTTTTTGTCGGGCGAACAAAGCAACGTTGAGCCTGTTTGTCAACGTTCGTGACCAACCACAGCCGCAAAACTCTTCGAAAGCCACCTCTCTAGCTCTACTAGTTTAGACCTTCTTCCGTCATGCTCCGTTCATCCTGCCACGGGTGAACGAATGCACAATTTCCAACCACTAGTTGGTGGATTGACGCGATTGATTCGTGTTTTGACACTTCAACAAGTGCCAACTCTGGAACCTGCTAGCTTGTGCTAGTGTGCTGTGACAAGCTGAACGCATCTCAAACAACGGTGTAGCAAAAGTGAGGATCACCAGAATTACTCAACTTTGTCTCCCCGAATGCACGAATGATGAATGAATGAAATTGAGAACGAGGCAGCCCCAAAGGTGCAGCTGGATGGATCATCGAAGTGCCGCAACTCATCCACCCAAACAGCTTTGGAACAGTCAAAACCAGGAACAGGGCAACAGTTTTGCTTTTTTTTCCAGGTCAACGTTTTGCATGTCGCAAGATCTAATCGCAGGAGATGTGCAGCCCTGCTTCCCTTTCACGAGGTGCGACAACAACTTCGACGTTGTAGCTATAAATAGCGCGATTGTGATTCTTGGTTTGTCAGGGGGTGGTGTGAACTAATCATGATGCATCAAATGTGAACTGCCTGGATAGAAAAAATCATCCCGCGATTCGGTCGCTCAAAGCGAAATCTAGATACTTTTCAAACATCTGCACAATGGAATCCTATCAAGAAAGGAATGCTGCATGCGCGGTGGAAATTCTAGCAGGGGCAGACGATGACTTCCATTTTGGACCCAGCTTGAAAGGGGGTTTCATTGAGTACCCGGGAACGGACGGTCTGGGGGCTGAGGAACAAGGTTGCTATTCCTTTTAAGTTTGTTGTGAATCACGAAAATCCTGACCAACAACCAATAACCACTTTCTAGGTGCTTTGAAATGTTACCAATACTGCATGTGCCTGTGTTGCGCACCAATCTGCATTCCGCTGTCCATCCCAGTAATGATTTAGCCTGAATAAGAGCCACCATATGATCATCAAGTTGTCTATGACACACAGCAAACTCTTCTTGGATGGATATGCTTTCCTATATCCACTTTTCTGAGGGATGAAGAGAATCCAACCGGCTGCAGATCTGTGGTATTTACGAAAGGAACACATAAAAATGAATGCTTTGCATGAGTCATGATCTTAATAAACACAGGTTGCGGAATATTGCTGCTGTTACTCTGCACGCTGGGCGGTTTGTATCAATTGCTACGTAATAATCGTTTGTCGCAGAACAAGAACACAACCACGTGCATCATCCACTAGTTTGTTGATTTTCTCATTTTTATCTATGCGTCTCAGGCGTGCTGTCCGATAAATATCACCGCAACAGATCTGGTTCAGAAATTTGGAAACACACAGCTTCTCCAAATGTTATCTGCAAATCAAGAAGTAGGTGGGCCTTAGAAAGCAACAATCGTCTGCAGGAAGAAATGTCATGGTGCAGTGCAAGCTAATGATTACAAAACCGCTTCAAGCGGGTATAGGAACGGATGTAATATGTTCTTCCCATAAAGCACACAACACACAACATGGGGGAATACCGCCCAATTTAGTAGGTGAACATGAGTTTGAACAACCATGTGGGAGCGATGACATGCATTGCTCAGCAGTAATGTGACATGATGTGCGCGTAGAGTGCAAGACATCGAAAGAATCTTGGCCAATGAGGTGCCTAGCTAGCTAGGTGCGACATCGTTGCCACGCTAGCACGCGTCGTAACTCATCGCAGCATGAGATCATCAAGGTAAGGATGTGCACATGTGACATGTGCTACTTGTGTCTGTCAAGATGCATGCCTTCATTGCGTTGCAATGGTCATTTCTGCAGTGTTTTCTGTTCTAGCGCAGCTCTTCTCAGCAGCACGTTTACCTCAATGAAGTAACAACACGTAGATGACATGTTCTGGACGCTTTCACAATTTCCATGATGCAGGAGTTATTATAATCGATACAATGTACTTTATCACATATACTTGTTAATAATTTCGACATGCAACTTTTCACGTGTTTATAGTTCACAAATAACTTTATTAAATTCATATTTCTAAAGTCCTCGCCGGAGTACCTTTGCAATACGAAATTGCATTCATTAACAATTGTCTCACAGAGTCAGGAATGTTCTCTTATTTATCCAGACTTCTGAAGATTAGAAAGAAACGAGGAACCAAAGGCAGAAGCAGCAGCGGGGATGGCAAGAGCTGCAGCACCGGCAGCTTGGGCAGCGACGAGAGAGCTATCAGTATCTGGTACAGCGAGAACCTAATTCAAACATCACCCAGACATTATCATGATTGATATACAACCAATGGATACCCTATATTTGGTCGCCCATCGCCTGCATTGCATGACACAACTTCTATGCTCGCATCGTCCCAAATACAATGGGCGTGTGAAGGGTTTAATACAAGAAACGACATCATCATCGTCATGAGTCGTGGTTGACCAATCCAGCTGCAGCAGCGGCGAGGAGTGCACTAGCGGCGGTGAGCTTTCCGGGGGTCTCCGTATCCGAGATGATCGAAAGAATCTACACGACATTAGCACGTACACATTATACATATCGCTAGCCTTGCATCAAGACTTCTTTCGTGTTTGTGTTTTGACAAAGACAAGGCACAGCCTCGCCTCTCCGCTTAAATGACTATCGTAGGGCTATACCTTGGTTTTTTCTGCGGTTGTAAGAAGCTTGAGTTTCTGCACCTTCTCGAGGTTAAATCCAGCATCCTCGAGCTTGGAGAGGAGACCGCTCTTCTCCACCTGACTGAGCAGCTTCATCTTCTCAATATTGCTTAATACTGGGGGAGCCCTACGAGATGGGATAAAGGATACGGCACGAACTCAAGTCACGGTCACGACGACATTTGCTGAATTATGTCTCTTCATGTACTTTTCATGCACTCCTCCCTCAATCACTCACTCACCCGCAGTCCGCCCCCCCCCCCCATCACTCACCCCTTCTTGAGCATCTTCGCCTTTGCGCGTTCATTAGCAAGGTTTTGAAGCTCGACACGACTAAGTTGAGATATTATAACTGTGCTGTGCCTCCCATCATTAAGCAACAGTTCTATCTCATTGTGTACAGGTTGTCGTCGTCAAGATGGCTTATTTTCACGGGGCGTGCTATACTCTTAGAAAGTGCGGAACAAACGAAAATCATGGAAAATTACCCGCTGCCAACTCCTACACGAGTCTGCAATTTAAAAATAACATTAATCAGGCATTGCCCTCAGTGCTCCCCCTCTCTCGTATTCTCTCACTCTCTCGCCCTCTCTCCCTTCTCTCTCCCATATCAACAGAAAAATCATTAGGGAAGGTGAAATCCATTGTATCATTTCATCGGGAAGGAGGCTATTACGTAGGCACGCCCCTGGAGCGTATCGAGAACCCGAGCTAAGATTATGCGCAAAGTCGCAGGTGGTTGGAATCATGGTTTATTGTACATCACGCAACACATTATTTTCCTTCTTTTAGCTTTTTTGTCGGGCCAGTAATCATCTTTCCAACGCTTCGCATACTCACCTCCGACGGCAGCAGCGACAGTCCCTCCAGATCCTCCAAGCAGAAGCACAGTCTACCGTTTTTATTTTAGGCGAGGAATTGATTATGGGGAGAGGAGTATGGAAGGCTGTGCAAAGGCTGGAAACTTTACCTATTCCAGTCAACCCACCCCCCCACTCCCCCTCCCATTTCTCCTTAACCTACCTTCAACGTCCCCTCAAGCGCATCGTCGCTTGGAAACAGTGTAAGCGCCGCGGTGGAGAATAGAGCAAGTCCTACGACGAATGAAGGGGATCCAATTTTGAGTAATTTAGATGAGAGCTATGCTGCATGATATGTAATTGGCCATATCCGCCAGCACCCATACACACACGCACGTGCGCACATAAATATAAGTACGTACCGAGGGATGTTGCATACAGGGCCGTTGGGGTAGCCTGATTCCATCATATGTCAGAAGTGAGAAGAACGGATGGTTGGGCAAGTATCTTCGGTTTCTTAGAAAGTATATTCACGCATAGCTGGCGCATTTTGAAATCTTCCGTTGAATGAAATCAAAATCACAAATAGTATACCGGATTTGAAATGGTAGAAAGAACGCCCAAGTTTTCCACTGTCGAGAGAAGTCCTACGGGAGAAGAACAGAGAGATAGGCGTAAGTAAATGATATGAATAACCAATCTTTAGCTGCTAGAGGAATCAAAACTCGCGTTATCCTTGGCATGCATCCTTGTGGGAATAATCGTAGAAATCCATCGAGTAATATGGCCAAAACTATATCTTAATATCTATAATATTGGAGAACCTAGCTTCTCGATAAACTTGAGAGTCAGGCCCTGTTTCTCTAGAATAGGGAGCAACCCAGATTCTTCAACAGCGGTTAGAAGCCCAAGCTCTTGGATATTTCCCTGTGAACAGAGAGCCACATGCAAAAATCAATGAGATTTTTCGTTCTATTTCCAACGAAGCATGCTGATGGTGAGGGTTAGTAGACTGTCAACAACAAGGGTGACGGACAAGAATATCTGGCTGATCAGTCTCCGAGGCCGACTTCAACTGCGTCTCGCTTAAGAAAACTTTCTGAAGGTAGTTTCACAGGAAGTAAAGCAGCATCCATTCAAAGCATCAAGTCAAATCCGAGATTTGTAAGATTTCGCTTCTGTTGAATTATTCACTCGCCATAGACTACGTGCTCAGCCTTAAATCGAATCATTAGATTGAGTAAGTTTATGCAGAACCTGTTGATTGGCACTTAGAACTCCAGTCTTGAAGCCGTCGGCAATATCGTACTTTCCTGCATGAGCGACTACGCCACTATTGTGTCGAATGGGCGAAATCATGGAAGGAATTGCCCTTGACATCCTCACTCCAGATCTTACTTGCAACGATCGCTTGAGTGCATGCTTAGCAGCTCCCGAGCCAGAGCGTGATGTTGCGGCGAGCACAAGGGCGGAACACACAGTTGCACCCAAGGCGATGACGGGAAGCGATACTCTACAAATCATCGCAACGTACGCAAACAAAAAGGAAGTTCAGACAGGTGCTTCCGATCTTTAAAACGATGCCGTTCCGAAAAAACAAACCCCCGATTCAACAACTCTGTGAGGACAGGTAAAGGAAGGGGGGAGAGGTCCTTGTGGATACGTCACCTGCACGTGGACATAGTTTTCAGATATGAAGGAGATTCGAGTTCAAGGCTTTAGATTGACCAACAACCCGATAATCTATATAAATTACCTATATATCATTGTCGCAGGCACAAAATTCCGTCATTTTGCGACTCGTGTTAAGATTTGGTGGCAGGTGCTGAGGCTCTTGGCGGCTTATTAGAGTTCCGATACATAGAAGAGGCGAATGCTGAGGATATCGGGTGAGTTACTAAGTTATTGCATTGCCTTTTTCATGTGCGACATGCCTCCACTATTAAATATCTATTTGCTGCTGGAATTTATTTCCGTACAAAACGAGACAAATCTACCCCAGAGACATCCTGAAGACTTCTTTCAGAGAGCGTATTATTTTGCGTGTTTTCTGCTCCTGGAATTATTTTCGGAAGTGTTGAGTGCACTATTCTGAAATCATTAGTTATTTTACTGATAGAATTTTGACCAAATGGAATTGAGCCGAAAACTCATGCAACAACAACGTCTACAACAAACTGCAACAACCAACAAAAGCGGAAACGTATGTCGACACCAGAATGACGTTGAGCAACGCGCAAGCAATGGCTTCGTTTGCCGCCTCGTCCGAGGATGACGACGAGGATATGATGGGATTCGATCTACAGACGAATAAGTACTTAACCTATGCATTGTTTCAGTTTCATCGTTTCACTTTGCCAATCAAGCCGGGTTGACCTTTCCTTTGTGATTCATTTCAGACGAGGACATTGGTTTGGAAGAGGTGGTGTGTACAGCTATTGAACGAAAATGCACCAGAATTATTGATCTTGTCTTCGAGTTCGTCTCCTGATCTTCTTGTTCTGAATCGCTTATTTGTAGGTAAAAATGATTTCTTAGATCTGGATCGAAAATCTCTCGCTCTGTGCGGAGTTGGCATGATCTGCATGTTACTCGTCGGCATAAAGGTAGGGATGATCATCGCAGAGCCGTTACCTGGAGACGTTGTCGTTGAAGAGAATGGGGGGAAACCAGCGCCTTGGGAAAACCCTCCTGCCATTGTCGCTGGCCAGAAGCAAACGAACCCTGGGGAAAGTAAATCTTCACCAGAGCGAGAGTCGCCATCGTCCTCAAAAGAGGAGCAAGCAACAAACTTTTCAGATCTTCCTTCTTCCGCAATCGGTTGGTAGCGAAAACCTGTCAATTGCGTTTCTTGTCTCACCGCTTTCTGTGTATACCTATAAGTAGATGTTGTGACGATCTTCCAGCGGCTGCGCACAGCTAAAACTGAGATTTCCAAGCACCGCTTATCCTTGCTCAAGAGCTACGGCAATGACGAGAAAATTCTTTCAACAGCTGGCATATCTAACTCCAGGGATAGCACCGTTCTTGTGGACAAGATGAAACTTGCCATGCTCCAAGGGAAGGAAAACTTCGTAATCTCTGTCGCAGGATCTTCCGTATCCGCGGGACACGATAACTTGGGCTCAGATGCATGGCCGGTCGTTCTCGGCGACACTCTCAGGCCGCTATGGTAGGAGCAGAAGCACATTCAGCGCAGAAGCAACACGAGAGAACGAGGACGATCATTTCCCCCATAGCAAATTTCTGTAAGGGTTAGGCATGATTTTGCTGCAATTTGTATTTGTTGTACCATACGGCTCGTGATTATATATATATATATATATATATATATATATATATATATATCCTCATAGGACCTCAGTCCTGGGAGTAAACTTTACGGTTCGGAACCAGGCGGTGGGAGGGCGCAACCCCAATCCCCACCCTGTGTGCCTTGGCCCCATGTTGGGTGAAGACGCAGACATAGTGATACGAGAATGGCAGTACTGGGCGTTCCACGAAGGATTCGAACCAAACACCGTCCTCCTTCCGGAAAGGGTGCGCACATTTCCTCACTCTTCTCTCCTCTCCTCCTTTCTACTCCATACTTCAGCCTTCTTCTAATTTTTGTCTCCCTTAGTCCGATCATATTCAAGACCAAGTCAGCGGTGTGCGCGATCCCGTGCTCCAAGCTGCAGGGCTAGAAGTATTCATTCGCATGGCTCTCATGCTGAAAAACCGCCCCGCCGTACACTTACTCTTCCTTCAGGTGCAGAAGATCTCAAAGCGGGGGGGGGGGGAGGGGGGAGGGGGGAGGGGGGAGGGGGGAGAAAAAATAATACTTAACATTTCGAGTTTCTACAACGTGGGCAAGTCCCTCTCTTCACATGTGCTTTCTTCAATGTTGTCAGATGTGAAAACTTCACATAATTGCTCTGAAGAATATGGATGTCGTGTGTGCGTGTGTGTGCGTATTTATGTGTGCTGCTTTTAACCCCATCCACCTCATTAGCACTCGGAGCGACTTCACTCAAAGCCTCTGAAATACTTGAGTGATTGGCTCAACCCCGAGAAAAAGAGCAAGCAGCCAGGCATATTCAGCCCTTACGCGAGCACCTCGGCGGTCAACTACTTCGATGCGTTTGGTACGACATTCGACCATTTGCGTGAGAAGGCCAAGAGGCCGCGATGGAGTAAGGATCTCGACGAGAATACCGGAAAGAAGGTTATGCATTGGGGGGAGGGGGGGGGGTGGAGAGAGAGGAGGAATGGGTAGTAGGAACGAGTCTTTCGATGACGGCTTAGTGACTGTCTGGATTTTCATCATTATTCAAACACGTGAGCCGCGCTTGTTATTATATCGTCATTCGCCAGCATCATCATAATCTAATGATCAGGTCGCTTCCCCGGACGATGGATACGACGATGTCGGCGCATGCCCAGTTGACTTTGAGAAGCAAGATGGTTATCCCAAGGGACTCCTTTTCGTGAATTGGCATCCGGTCTCTCCCTCTCCCTTCTCTCCCTTTTTCTCGGTGCATGGGGCGGGGGGGGGGGGCGGGTGATGGCGAAAGTGGTAATGCATACGCATATGCACATTTACTATTACCTTCTGCTATCAGGGAAAGCTCGGTCATCAAGTGATGGGACACCAGTTTGCTTACTACTACATGTGTGTGCAGGGATAGTATGAACGTGCATATGTCGTCATGAATTCACATAATTCTACACACACACACACACACACAGAGAGAGAGAGAGAGAGAGAGAGAGAGAGAGAGAGAGGACAAGTATAATATATATATATATATATATATATATATATATAATTAATAAGAGACATGGTCAACTACTAGTATGATTGTCTTCACCCTCGTTTTGATTTCCAACCGACTTCCTTTCAGGGGGCTGATGCTCAATGCCGTTGAGTCGTTACTGGCGGTCGGGAAAGATGGCCTTTTGCAGGCTCGAAAGGCCCTTCTAACGCAGAGCGGGAGGCAGAACAACGCGCCTCTACCCTCTCCCATCGTATGCAATCCGGACATCTGCGAAAATAAGCCTTCATGCGCCTATTCGTATCTTCCAAAGGCACACGGCCCTGACGTCGGCGACTGGATTCTTAACAAAACAACAGAAGGAACAGCTGCGGAAGAGATGGAAGAAGGAGAGGATGGCGGAGAAGAGGGGAGGGCTACTACCCCCACCGTCTCCTCCTCGTCGTCTTCTCGTTTTCTTGATGTTTGGAGCAACGCAAATATCGGAGGGGGCTGGGTGAATAGCGTCGCTCCCCACCAGGAACTCTGTAACGCGAAGAGCTTCTTCGATTCCAAGTGCTACGCCCCGCGAAGGAAAGGCACTGAGGACTGCGTGCGGTGCATGCAGCACCTGTCGCACTTGGACCAGAAGCGCGCCTTTAGAGGATGGCGAGGTGCCGGAGAACTCTCGGTGAAGGTCGGCGTATTTGTAGAGATTGCAAGGGATGGCGATTGTTGTTTAGAGCCTTGCTGCAGGGGGGGTTGCATTCAGATTGCAGTGTATGTGTCCATGTGTTTGATTGTGATATTGTCATTAATCGTGCTTCTCTTCTTCCTCTCCCCCTCCTCCTCCTCTTCTCTCTCCCCCCTCCCCCCCCCTCTACCTCGTGGAATGAAGCTGGCGTTCAAAGGAAGCTCTAGCAAGTGCTCAGTGTGGGTGTGCGAGCCGCCCTACGAGTGGAGCAAGCCAGACACCGTCGCGAACTTCGCAACAGATCTTAAGTTTGCCGTGAATGATAAGCCGTGCACCCAGTCCAATAAATGCTACCGGGTGGAACAAGTGGGGTACAAGCAATGCGGGGTCTTAGACGTCAGGTAGTAGAGCGCAGCAGGGGGTGGAGGCAGCGATCGGATGCGGTTAGCACTAATGTGAAGGAGTTCGGGAGGAGGCGGGGGGAGAGGGAAGGGCGGGGGGAAGGGGCAGAAATATATATACGGAGACGAGTAGCAGAGACGGGGAGAACCAACCTGCTCCACAATTCAGGAGTTTGGACAATAAGTGCGCTGGGAAAACCGCTCGACTGTCCATAAAAGTGGCCCCAGCCCCGTAAGTACCCGCTTCGGGGTGCAGGTATAGCAACTCGTTCACTTTTTTTTTGCGCAAAAAGCCCTTTTTATAAGCAGCGACTTTGCAGTATTTATCTTCGCCTTCCGTCCCTTGAAATAGTCATTATCGAGTTTGCATGAATTCGAATTTTCTCGGAGTGCATGATGCACACACCACGTTGTTTTGCTGGATGGTACGCAAACACAGCACAATGTATTTTCTTTGCAGATACGATGACGGAGAACGTCGATGTCGTTTTGATGGAGCATTTCAAGGAACGGAAGGCGAAGAGAAATACTGCAAAGTCGCTGCTAATAAAAAG
>ADNK01001509.1:0-138003 GCA_000320545.1 Bigelowiella natans CCMP2755 | reverse complement strand
GGAGAAAGTTGGCGATGAGGCGCAATGATTACCCAAGACATCCTCCCATGCGTCCGACAACTCATGATAGTACGATGGAAAGAAAATCATAAAGATAACTCCGCAGATCATGGCGAAAACCATTAAATAGGGCTGATATATGATGTACATGTCAGTTAAAAGAGAACGATGGTGACGACGATGATGATATAGCGACGGAAGATGATGATGATAGTGATGATGAAGAACAACGATCGGAATACGAACAAAAATGGGCATCGTTAACACAAGGTTGCTCTGGCCAAAGTTTGTACATGGTAGAAGTGAGCACGTGGTGGAACGAATGTTTGTACTAACATATCTTGATTTGTTCATCGCTTCTTACTACCAAATTGGCCTTCATAGCGAGGTACATCCCGGCTGCTGGTGCAAGCGACTTGATAGCTGGCTTCACAATTGGAACCTGGCCATTTTTTTAAAATCAATTGATTTCGTCTTTGTCAACCACCATATGGTGGTGTTCTAGAGAAAAGTGGATTCCATGCGTATTGATTGAGCAGATGTTTGGGACTTTCGTGCTTTGCGTTCGTGACATGTGTATTCATTCATCATGAATTTCCTTACATATGAAACCCAACGAGTGCTGTCGCGACTGAGCTGCTGTTTTTTCTCTTCCATATAGTCGTTGCAGTCCTCAACCTCCTCCACGATCTCCGAAAGCCTCGTTCTGCAGTAATTTGGAATGATAATGTTTTAAACAGTTGAACCCGAGCATCACGAAGAAGTCGCCATTTGCGAGATGACGATTGTGAATGAAGATGGATAAATCATGTGCATCAGAATGCAATGAGTGAAAGGTGCGGTTGTATCATTACTTCACGTGCCCCGGCAGTTCGACGTTTTCCGTTAGATCCTCAAGTAGCTCAAACTGTGCCTGAAGCTTTCGCATCTGTAAAGTGGAAGTTCAGACAGCATTGCAACACTATCAATACACTTATCACTCCCAGTGGCTTTATCATTGAATATTCCATGGTCGATCGTTAGACAGATCTTAGGTGAGATATCTATATCATCCGGCGGTGGTTCCATCCTTACCTCGCGCTCGAAGGAAACAACACATTCTGGGTGCTCATCTCTCTCCGAAAGCTTGTTCAGGGTGGCTTGAGTCAGCTTCAGCAGTTCAGAAAGAGCGATGTCTCCCCCCCCTTTCTTCTTCTTCTTCTTTCCGCCCCCTCCCATCGAGGCAAAACCTTAGTTGTCTTAGTTGTTGCTGTTGTTGTTTTTGTTGCTTTGAGAACGATGAAGATATGCTAAAAATGGACGATGTTTGACCATAGTTTACATATTCCTTGATTACAGAGACATTCTTCCTTGTCGCATAGATGAAACGCCATACATTTAACAGGGAAATGAAATCTGAGGAGAGATCCCATGGCCTCTCCGAATACCTCTCGGAAGCGTAAACGCGTTTTGGTGGACTCTGACGACGAAGGCGAGGAGGATGAGGGAGCAGATATCAAGAGGAGGACTGTAATACACATAGAAGATGAAGAGGAGATTGGGGATGAGGATAGACATTCTGATGAAGAGGAGATTGGGGATGAGGAGAGACATTCTGCAGCGGATGCAAAGGATGATACTACGAATGCAGTTGAGCTAATATACGGGGACCTCTCCACGTCATTTGCATCTAGTACGTACATCCTAGCATAGCATCACAATGTTTTTTTTTTTAATTTAATGTATAAAATGTATCGGTGCGCTCATTGCTACCAAATAAGCTAGATGACACGCTTGCTTATTTATTCTCGTCATCAAGTTGTGACGACGGTGTGGGTGTCGATAATATGCTTACTGGGATCGTATAAGCTGTACGCTTAGTTCTTTATCCTAGGCGACGAGAGGGACGATATCTTATACGTTAGCACAGACGAAGAATCTTTCGAATTCACTCTTGCAGACGAGCTTCTATCACAGTGAGCGATTTAAATCGATCAGATTTGCAACATTATCAAGTGAAAGAAGAAGAAGAAGAAGAAGATGATGATGATGATGATGCCGATAATGAAGCTTCTCACAATACCTCCAACAACGGCCAATTCTTGATTGAACATGTGCGCTGCAACAACATATACTTCCACATATATAATCCAACTATCCCCCAGCATAATTGTGACCGGCTTGGACGATTTCCATAAATACAAGCAGTGGCTATTTTCAGACTGTCTTCGCTGGTATGAAACATACATTATTAGCTTTATGCAGCAGGCACTACTTGATACAAATATTAATAGCACCAACTATGGCTGCTGCTATTGCTGCTGCCCATGCTGATGAGGCCCTTGACATCTATCACCTGTGATTGAATACATACTATTAACTAAGTTGCAACTGTGCATAATAATTTGTCTCGTATACCACTAATTTAACGGTGAACTACTGTAGGTTTTTGATCCAAACGGTTAGATACAAGAAAGTGATCAAAGAAGTGTCAAATGGACTCGACAGGGTATTGATGAATTTAAAAGAAGAGAGGAGGAAGAAGCCAGAATAACAATAATAATAGACTATTAAGAAATTTTAATAACTAACAATAATTGCTATAATTATTACTATTATAATTATTCTTGCAATTATTAGAACTAAAATGGTAATAGCAGCAGACCCACAATATGTCCTTTTCTCTTCTGATCTTTTCTTCTCAAATGAGACTCAATAGTATATGATCCTCGCACCACCATTATCACCGCTACCATTTCTCCATATTCATCAGCATCATCATCATCATCATCATCATCATCCTCATTTTTCTCATCAGATCAGTGAGTTGGATAGCATTTTTTCCGACCTTCACCCAAAGTGGCTCACGGATTGCATGCAGATTTACCAGAAGCGAGGTAGTGATCAGCCCTCCCCAGCCCCTCCCTACAGCTACCAAGCGATAGTAGTATTATTGATAAGTCAACAGTGATTGGGAAACTAGCAATACTTGGGCTCCTATGCTTGGTGCGATTGAAAGCTGTATAACGATTCATACGTTTATAAGGGTTCTGCCATCTGCGCGACGACAACAAGTACGATAACTGCAATGACGGTGGCGAAAAGAAACGTGATGCACCAAAGGCGAAGAAGCTGAAGGTGAAGGACGGCTCTGCCTCTAATACTAGTGAAAAGTCTTCCACAGTAGCAACGGTAGGAGCAAGGACAAACACCCCTTTCGCTCATCATTATATCGTCGTCACCATCATCATCAACATCGCGATATTGAGTAGTTAGTTACCCATATGTATGCAACCAGCAAACAACAGATAATAAACATGCTGATGATGATGATGATGATAATCATGGTGACCTGTCTCGTTTTTCCTACCCTCTCACCACAGGGTGGCAGTAAAGGAGAGGGGGGGGAGACTACTTTGTCATCATCTCCGCCTTCTTCTTCATCATGGTCCTTGTTTTCGGAACTGAAGCAAGCAATGGTACAAGGCATTGACGTCAATGTGTCCTACCTGGCGGATGCGGTGAGACTCTTGCACCATGGCCTACGATTCGCAGGGAAGAAAAAAAGGCCATTCTGGGAGGAAATTTTCGAGATCATCAAATCTTCCAAGTCATCCAAATCCTCACGCAAGGAATCCTCACCCGAGGACAAATTAACAGATGAAGAGTTTTTGAAGAAGAATAAGACGGTCTGCGCTTCGGATGTAGGCTTTGTTTGCTTGATGATCTTTAAAGTATGGTGTCAGGCCTTGGATGAAGGGTAGTTGCTCTAGTAGTAGTAATAGTAATAGTAGTAGTAGTAGTAGTAGTAGTAGTAGCAGTAGTAGTAGTAGCAGCAGCAGAAGGACACCGAAACTACAATGATGAAACCAGAAATAGATCATTGTTATTTCCAAAGAAGATCATCATCATCATGCATCTACTTTGTTGGCTCTTTTGACTCTCCTTGCTTAGCGGATATAAATGCAGTTTCCCCTGTTTGTGTTTGTGATTAGCTGCTGTCGGATGAGAATGTAGATGAATGATAGAGTAATTCAATGATGTCATCACGTGATAGAGTATATCTCTTTCTGTTGATCACAACCCCGATTTAAGATATTTTATTGATGATGACGATGACGATGATGATGATGATGATGCCGTTATACAGGGATATTATAGGGGTATCGACGCTAGTAGAAGCCGGATTTCCCATCGATGTTCCGATCCACACGTCAATTCTACAAAAAGGCGCCAAAGTAATATTGTGCATTTTCTTGACATTTGTATGATATTAAAATACTATTACGATAATAGGAGAGTGGTTTTCTGAAGGGCTACTGCTAATCATATTAGGTATTTAAAAGGGTCCATTTTGGTATTGAGCAGTCAGCTTTCGTCAATCTAGAGGGATGCACGGCATTAATCTTCGCTGCAAATCAAGGTAATGGGAGGGGTCAGTAACCATTATTGAGTGATGGTATTCTTCGCAACTTTTTCGCAACTCCTCGAATAGTTTATATAATATATATATATATATATATATATATATATATATTATACTACTCTTTCACCGTATTATTACTAATAATATTGTTGTTATTGTTATTATTTGTATATTGAAGGCTATCGCGATATTGTGCGGATTTTATGTGATAAGAAAGCGAATTTGGAAGCCACCAGTTCTAATTATAGTGCGGAAACGGCTCTGTTTTGTGCAGCAAACCGTTATCACGTAGACACGGTTGGAACATCTGCATCCACACTATCACCCGTATCATCATCATCATCATCATCATCATCATCATCATGATCTACATATAATCGTAACTTACATCTGAGAACACAGCGCACTGTCTAAACACTGTAAGATAATCACATTGCTGAGAGGAAAGGGCGCGTTGTATCTATTTTTTTTACTAAATCGAAGATCATTAACTTGTTGTCGGTGAAACGTAGGTCGCACTCTTGCTGAACGCGCATGCAGATGCTAACACTGAGTCCTACAACGGCAGTCTCTCTGGAAAAGTATGTAGTGAGGAGAAGGGTCCATGGGAGACTGCATACTTTTTGTCCTTGACGATAACAATGATGATAATGATGATGGTGAAAATCATGGTGAAAATGATGCTTGCTAATGACAGCGAACGTCGGTGCTGCAAGAAATGGTACTCCGGAGGCTTGATCTCGCAGAGGCTAAGGATCAGGAAGATGTTGAGTCTATCATCGCCTCTCTCATACGTGCAGGTAAGCTGTATATTTATATGCAGACAACATCACACGATATTACAAATCTTTAATTCCTATTATCATTGATGCGGTCGTCACTATTGATACCACAGTTGTTCCCATATTGATGGACAATCTGAATTAACCTATTTGATACAGCAGCTTGCTATCAACAGAAAGAGTTTACTGTATCCTCAGTTTTGGTTTCTTCCTTGAATCTTAGGTGCCGAGTTTCACAACAGAGAGATCAAGCACTCGCCATTGGAACTAATGAGCCGGAGTTCGTGCAGCATGATCACAGTCGCAACAATCGCGCACAAGGAGCGACTAGAGGTTGTTTGGAAGAGATAGACACGCCAACCAAGAGACGATAGGGGGACATGGAAAAAAACACATATAGCAGCCTTCAATTTAAACTTGCACACGTTTTCTGTGCCTAATGTGAGTGGTTTATGATAATATTGAAATGACTTCCTTACCACCCTTCCATAGGATATGCGAAAGATAATTACTGATCAAACATCTTTGATTGATTCTGCGAGTGGGACCATCATATCGTATCTCGATTTGTCTGCGATCATTACGGTGCACTCCCTTCGTCTTTGCCGATTTTTTTTTGTAAGTTTTTTAAATATTTGCATATCATCGTTCAGGAAGCTAAGGAGGAAAATAAGGGCAAGGACAAATATGATAGCATCGATCTGGAAGATTATGTGGACGAGGATGAGGATCTTGAAGAAGATGAATATGAATATGAAGATTCGGATGATATAAACACAGATGATTTTTCAGATGACCATGATCAAGATTAATACATCGATGGGATCGCAGATAGCAGATAAAGAAAGAGGTTCAAACTTTGATGAACCATATTTGTTAACTATTTCATTGGTGAGAGAAAGAATGAGAGAAGTTGCTGATGTGGTACAGAAAAACAACATATATGTTTATAATATATATATATATATATATATATATATATATTTTTCGGTGCGGCCGGTTGATTAAAATACATATATATATATATATATATATATATATATATATATAATATAAGTGCATCTATTATGTGCATGCAGTACATTGTAGTTGGAAATGTAGTCTAGTTGCAAATCATTGTAGCAAGTTCGCCCTGACCGGTATATACGTATCTCTCTATAGCTAGCCAGATGCGCATCGGCACATGTGTGTATATGAGACGGATGTAATGAAGTGATTAAATATTTTCAATTGATACATATATATATATATATATATATATATATATATATATAAATATATGTGTGTGTGTGTGTGTGTGTGTGTGTGTGTGTGTGTCAATTTTTGTTGTTGTGGATGTATATGTTATTGGTATGCATAAAGACTAACTAGGTATTCGATGTGTAAAACATATACATCAAATGCTTATGTGCTTTAAAAAATAGTATATTTGGAATACGTGCTAGCGTGCATGGCACCTTCATGTCTTTCTCATGCTACTTGGTTTGTGTGGATCAGAGATGGCTGCGCCCCCTAGCTCTTGTGATGCCTCCACCAATGACGCAATAGTAGACACAGTCTGTTTATATAATCGCATGCAATTCATTGCTATATATCAGCTCTAGAGCTAGCGCTCGCTTTGTACGTACTTACATAGAATGCATGCAATACATAAGTCGTACGTGCCCACAGTGTTAGACCAACAGCAGCTCTATAGAGCTGACTTCTAGAATTCAAGCATCGCGCGCTGACGCGCACTACTGGTACAGTATACAGTCAGTCTCATCGCACAACACAGCTAGGTAGCTATCAGCTATGCTAGACAGCGCTAGAGCACACAGGCGACTATGATCATTTTAGCATGCATTTCTGTTCTGATAGATATAATTAATTGTCGCAACAAACGTACTAGCTAACATTAACTGCACAACGATTACCTCGATCAATAAATAGATGATAGACATGGTCACACTTCTAGCTTGCGTATACGTAGAGGCGTGCATTGACTTTATTGGTTACGCGCAATGTTCATTTCATCAATTTTGCGTACATTACTAGCTATGCTAGTCTAGTAGTATGGCTCCTTCTTCGACGAGACCAGTATCGTAGACCAGCAGACTAGTAGAGCAGTTCTATAGCATTCAGCGCAAAAACGTAGTCACTTATTAGCTCTAGAGCTACCCAGCGACAAGCGCTCGCATCCAATCTGAGCAGGAAATAACAAGCAGCGGCTTGCGACATTACACTAGTGCACAAGTTCACAATAGTTGGAGCATCGATCGTCGAACCTGTTCGACATGCGATGCGATGCGACGCGATCTATGCAGAAGAACTTGCAAAAAAGAGACACTACACATTGCACATCTAGCATATACTATTGTGTCTATTATTACTACAAGAGAGAGAGAGAGAGAGAGAGAGAGAGAGAGAGAGAGAGAACGCAGCGTATACATAACAGAAGGTACAAAATCTTACAGTCAATCAGAACTGCTTAAGCCTTAATAGTGGCTGCTTATTTCAAAGCTGATTTTTCTGAAAATTTGAACTCGTATCCGCCACATAGGCTTCACACAAATATTTATATAGGGATTTTAGGGGGACAAAGTTGAGTTGATTTTACAGCTATGTATGTTTTATACAATTTCCCCCCCCAAAATACTCTCATAACTCGAAAGCATCATGTATTTCTTCCTTATCAGCATCGTCTGCAAAATCAATTGGAGTCTTTCCATCGTGATTCTCGATATTTGGATCAGCTCCATGTTCAAGGAGCAACTGTATGAGCGATAGGCGCTCACAAACTACTGCGTAATGCAACGGTGTGTATCCGTCATCATCCTGCAAGTTCACACTTGCTTTCTTCTCGAGCAGTAGCTTCGCTAAACCCTCAAATCCATGATCACTTGCAAGATGCAAGGCTGTTTGTTTCAGAACCTGGTGTTCTGAGTCCGCTTTGTCTGCGGTAAAGTCGACGCTAACCTTACTCTCCAAGAGCCGCTTTACTTCCGCAACTTTATTTTCGCAGGCATAGTGCAAGATGTTTTTGTCCTTCTCCTTCACATTTTCCTCCTCATCGTATTGCATTTGACTTTGAGTTCTCCCGTGGCTCATATCTATATTACCACCTGGAAATGATGTTTTCTCATCGTCGTCATCATCGGCGATACATTGCTCGGTAGAAAGTCTCGCCACGAGTCGTACGTATTTTTTTTTAGCATCTTCTTGGGACATAGCACCCAGCTCCTGCCAAGCTTTCCATTTCGCCATCTCAACAACCTCAAACAACGCCGGTCTCGGCTTGTCACAAGATCCTTTGGTCACTTGTTTGTAGAGTGCATACATTTCCAGCTTCTTCTCGGAACTCAGGTTTTTAAGTGTTTTTGCGATTACTGCGGCATGCTCGAAATCTGGAACATCGGGGTCATCGAGTGGTTCTTCTTCATCGCCCTGGCTAGTATCCTTTACCTTCAATCCCTGTTGTGATTGGGGCCCTTCTTCCTTGTTATCTACACCCATCTCCGGACTTTGCTTCTTCGGTGGCTCTATTTGTTTCATTGGCGCGGCTGCTGGGCGTGCCCATGAGGCAAGGGAGTAAACAACCATTACCGAAGCTATTGTGCCTAACGATCCCACCGAGATCATCACGTACGTGGGTTGTTCCCGAGCCCATGTGCGAGCCTTTGAGTACGAGGAACCCATGGTAGAGGTGGGGGGGTGATCGATGGCAGCGAAAGACACGGAATCTGAGTTTAGGATTCAGTCTACGCAGAATTATTCCTTTGCGACAATTGAAAAAATATGTCGCAGGAAATAAATCTGTTATATTTATTTTGTGTAATTATTTCTCAGATATATTGATGATGAAGGCAGCCATTACATATTACAATAATTACAACAATACCAACGTCGACCACGTCGATTGCTCTTTAGGAACCACGAGCCACCTCCTCTTTTCGTGCGCAAAAAGTCTACATTTTTTTTCCCTAAAAACATCTTAGAATTATCATTCGTCCTCTCCAGGTCGTATTGCGAAACACAGATTGAAAAATATGTTTCGTAGACAATCCCTAATCATATTTATCAGATATTCACTCGTGTTCAAATTTTCCACTGCTAGCATGGCTCCCTCTCGCTGCAGGTGAAGCTCATGTCACTCGTTCCTCCTTCCTGCTTGAATGATCAAGAAGCTTCCTAACTTTAGGACTTTATTGCTGGGACTATGCGCAGTTTTCTGCACTGTGGCTTCACCCACGAAGCCTCGCAGTATCCCACATCGTTACGGGTCGAGCATGATGGCGAGGAGGAACCGCCTGTCCGTAAAGCTAGGGTTAAGAACCTCGGTTGCAAACAGAGGTAGATGCGATTCACAAGTCGACGCCTCGATAGGTGAGCAGGAACCGTCCGGTAGAGTGAAAAGCAGGAGGGATACGCTAAGGGAAACAGCGAAGGGTCTAGTAATATCAGGGCTGTTGTCCTCGGCGGTGGCAGCTCCAGAACGAGTTCTTGCTGGTCCGTGAGCTACTCGAATTCCGCACCTTTTTTTTTTTGGGAAGTCGTCACTAAACGAAGGAATTATTTTTCGTACGGGATATCGTCAGACGAAGAACAGGTCATAGACAGCGCTCCTTCTGCTCCATTTTCAAAAAAAGTGTACTTTGACGTCTCTGTCAACGAGCAAGAAATCGGTCGCATCGTTATCGGTGTCTACAATGACGGTTCCCAAGGTTGCTACGTAAAGCCTTCCTAACTTTCCTAACAGTTACACAAATTGATCCTAATTCCGATCAACCGCCTGTATTTTGGTCAGAGGCCTCTCTATGGCCTGATTGAAAATGTACTAATTTGTCCGATGCAGGCCAGGAGAGATTCATGCAGCTAGCTGAGGGGGCAGGAGCTGGTCTAGATTACAGACGTTCGTTGTTTACCTTTGTCTCTCCGGATAAGAGCTTCATAAAGAATGGCGGAGTTGGATCTATCACGGGCTACGGATCGAAGGAAATTGCGGTAGTGAATACATGGCATCAGTTAGTTTCTCATAAACAATGTCTGCATCATTGCGCTGATGGATAATTTGGCTACCCATGACAACCAACAGCTTGCAGGCGGCAAAGGTCCACGAGAGCTCACGAAAGAAGTCGAATCTCAGAAGCGATCACACGATAAACCTGGTGATAGACGTTCTTACGTGTAAATCAAATTGCCAAAATGGAAATTCCAAAATGAGAGTGCAAAGGAAGAAAGAGCTGTAGACCAAAAAAAGTGTTCGACTATATTATTATGGATTATCATCATGGGGTTGTATTTCATATTTGGGGTTGGTTTAAAGGCATCGTTTCTCTTGTGATACGCTCCCCCGAGCCTCCTCCCGCACCCGAGAAGAAGCTTGTCGCTGCATCTGGCCGTCTGGTAGTTCATTCAATGATACCTTCCAAATCCAAATCGTCTTTCTTCTGAACAATCTACAAAGCATAATTTTTCTTTTCTCTCTTTCTCAGGTAACCGTTGAAGAGATGCCTAAAGGATACGTGGAGCCAAATGGAAGCGAATTCGTACGTATTATGTCGCGAAATATGCCGCTGTCACAACCGTTTTCAACCATCATCCTGTCAGAAGATCTATGGATCTCATCATGTGCTGAGTTTGCGCTTTTGGCTGCCAAATCAACGCCGACCATGGGCGATTTCATAGAAGTATAAATGAAAGCTATTGGTGGTTAAAATATTTTTGTCTTCGTTTGAATGTGTGTGTGTGTGTGTGTGTGTGTGTGTGTGTGCTCGTTCGTTCGTTTGTTTGTTTATTTTGGCCTGTAGATCATGACAACTCAACCAGTACCGTACTTGGACAAAACAAATCTTGTGGTTGGAGAGGTAAGGCCGGCTAATGGATAAATATTTATGTATGGATGTAAATTATATGTACTATGAATCACAGGCTCACACATGCATACACATGACATTGAAGGGAATATTGACTTGTGTCAGGTATTAGAGGGGATGGATGTTATATCGAAGATATCTAACCTTCCCACGAGCAAACCTAAAGGAAAGGACGATCCCTTTTTCAAGGTATTATGCAATTTCATTTTGAGCGGCACAGTACTCCATAATCTAGAATATCCTTGTCACTTCAGATCGGAAAGAGTATTGGAGATTCCAGGGCCGTTTTTATGGCGACAAGATTTGGAAGGTGTTGACTCCTTCTGAGGAGTTCGTTTGTATTTTGATTGTAGTGCTAACTTACTCTCCGCTCAACTCTCATCCTCAAACCCCTATATTGGAAATGTTATCAGGCCTTTTGCTCGAGTGCAGATTACTGATAGCGGCGTATTCAGTTAGCCAAAATAGAGCTAGAACATCGTGCCGTCAGTGCTGACATTTCACTAATATGTGGGTCTGTCACATAGCGTTGTGCCGCGCGGTTTACATGTACACAATAAATTTGATATACGTATGCAGCCAATTGCATGCCTGGCGATGAGTTAACATTGTGTCTATATTGACTAGTGACGGTGAATTTATATGAACAATAGCAACGGTATGACAGAATGGCTACGTGCTTGCTCAAATCGGGTCGTACGTACAGAATGCAAACTCGTATTGCAACGCCGGGCACAGCATGACGTATATGCCTTTCATCTCTTTACCATATTTAAATTTATGATAAGTAGACCATAGCATTAGCATGTGGCATGTAGCTTAGTTGTATACGCCGTGGTCGCTGCACAACTTGAGTTAGAGATTACTATGTATGCTAGCTTGTATGAGAGTGCGATATGATGATGCACAATAATTCAGCCATATACATGCATGCTGCTACGATACGCTATATGTCGAATGATGCGATATTGCGACATGCCTGTGGCTACAGCGCTGAGTAGTAGGCAGCCCACTTAGTCATGAAGCATCATTGCTCTTACACATAGCAGCATAGCATGAGCATGATGATGCTGGCGGCGGGTTGCTATATGTATAGAATACATGCATGTCTAGGTGTGTATTATGTCTAAATCATACGTACGGCACCTCCTGCAAATGATATTATAGGTCATGTTCTGCATCATATGTGTCCTGTGCAGGACAAGATACATTGTAAACGCAACGTAAACAGGACACATGCAAAATGGGTGAGCGTTGTATATTTATTTTATTGGCCGACCAAAGCTTAAATTATAGAAAAAAAATGTTTACATAAAGGCCACATGTGTCCTACACCTATACATCTTATATGAATAGCTGAACTGGCTGCTCACTTATTCCTCCCGTGCCGTACTTACTATAAGTAGCAAAAAATCAACATCGTACAGTCATAGCTTCCTCAGGTTTGGAATCACGATCAATTGATATTCTGAATACAAATACGTTGTGCCCTTTTAACTACTGCATGAATCGAAGATATTCCTTAAGTGGCGGTAACGGATACTGGAGCTCATCGTCATGTTTGTATGCGACTCCTGAATAGACGTTCCACCAAGCCGCAGTACCATCCACAAGTCTTAACTGTAGTAACCTATTGTTTGAAATATTTAGCTGTTTCAACTGATTGTATGCTTGGGCAAGCATGATTTGTAGCGAATTGTATTATTTTTTTTTCCCAGCACAACAAAGTCTGCTTCACTCTAATCCAAAAATTTCACCTTGTAATTATCGTAGTTTTTTTTTGCAATTTTGCATTTAACTTTAGTCCCTGAAAGTATAAACACTATCTGAGGCTTCTCAATTACTGATACGAATACTTCATATTCTGATTCTTGAATAAAGCTTTGTAACATTCGTTTGGAAATATGCGCCGATGACACATCCAACATCTCGATGCATATACTTATATGAAGCTTCCCCTTTCAACATCCTTTCTCTTTACACACACACATAAATATTATATATATATATATATATATATATATATATATATATATATATCTGTCTGTCTGTCTGTCTACGTGTGTGACCACCTTGTACTTTTCCTTGTTTAGCTCAAACAATTCCTCCGCATTTAGTCCCAGTTTTTTTGCAATGGACTTCAAAGTCTAAATAGAATGCACCATGACATAATGAGATCACATAGCACGGATTTCAATGCTGTTAATGGCTTAAATGGGTAGTAAACGACAATATTGTGTTCTTCACCTCGTTGTCTTTCTCGGTCTCGTAATATTGGTCACCCTTTTGCTCATCTTCCCTGAACGCAAAAGTCTCTTCGACTGGTGGATTATATTTCTCTTTGGCGGCTGGTGGATTCTTTCCCTTCTTCCTACGTTTGGTTGATTTTGCTTCCTGTATATTAATGATATTAATCAGAGGTCTTAAATGGTAGCTAATTTTGCATGTTCGTGGCACACGAAGAAACATGACGGACAATTAAAATATACGCACATACAGAAGTATTGATTGACGTCTTTCTCTTGCCCTTCAAACGCTTCAATTCCCTCTCAAGATCTTTCTTTGCATCTTCTAAAACTTGATGATCTTTCAGGAGACTTTGGTGCCTCATCTGAAGCTGAGAGAGCTCGTCTTTCGTATTTTTATGAGCACCCCGCTCACGTTCTAATTGCTTCACCAAATCCTGAACTTGTTTCTCTCTGAGCAGATCTTCAAGATTCTGGAGGTCAGTTTTGAGGTTACCAAGATAAAGGGCAAGATCCTCATCAAATGAGGAGACTTCGTTCATCATGGCTCGTTGAAAGCGTGCGTGTTGGAATCTGGTTGACCGATGATGATCACAAATGAAATGATGATGTTTTTAAGACAAGCATTTCAGAATTTGCCCTGCACCCTCTTCACAATTAGACCCAAAAAAACCCCGATTTCGAGCATGATGATCCTGTCGCAGGTCACATATTCATACCAAATGCGAGAGTACCGTTATCTCCGAGGATAATGTGCTTTTTGAATAGGCTCAGTTGTGGAAAACCATGGCGTTTTCATCTTTATATAGAAAAACTTGTTGTCGCAGAGGACTTTGTGTCTTTGTTCCGAAGGGGAGCGGGGGGGGGGCGATTTAGGGAAAATGTATCAATGTCACCATCTCCTCTTGCCAGCCTTCGTTTATTCATACCGATGGATGTAAGCTAGAGAATAATGGGGTCCATTTGCACATCATGCCGCTCCTTAGACGATGCTGTTGCAAGGTTGTTGTTGGCCCATCTTACTGCTCGTTTGTCGCCCTCCCCCCGACTGAGTTATTTTGTTTCTTTAGTCCAAGCTACATTCTCGTCAACAACGAAAGGCAGCTTGGAACAGTACAGGGCGATGTGAAATCCGGGGCTTGCTTGCGCATTCTAGCAGCTGTCATCGAGAAGTCTTCATCTGATGCCAGCAGCGAGGATGCTAAATATCGTTTAAGCGGCGGTTCACGTCTTCACGTCGTAGCAACTTCGGATCGCTTCAAAGGTGTCTTTCCTATATCCTATGAATAACTGCTCACAGATTTACACTATAGCTAAAGTGAGTCAAGCATCATACCAATGTTTCGAAATAATCAGCCTTGCGGCCGAACGGGTGGCCCCCCCCCACGTGTCTACATGTGGGGGAGAGGATAGGAGGGACCGGCAAACTCTCGCAAGTATGATGCATAACAAGTTGAAACACGCTGATCCATGGAACACTTCCTATTTAATCTGGAAAATATCAAGCTGCCTTGCCTCAAACAATGTCCACATTAACAAAGATTCGATGCCTGTGGGGAGCACCGAAGGAGGGAAAATTTGCAGCGAAGGTCAAGTCCGGGTGGCTAGATTAGAGCTGTCTGTCAGTTCATTCTTCTTATTATCTGACAGCGTGTGATGATGACAAAAGTGTGAGTTGCCTGTCATGCTTAAGGTATTCGATAAGGCGCTGTGCTTCAAGCGGCAGTTAATGCGGAAAGGTTGCCCTAATCAATCTTTGTACATTTGGAATTCTTGAGGCGAATATCGTAAAGCATATATATCAATGAGAAGGGGATTTTCAATATTATTCAAATTTGAATTTCAAGATTCCACGTAGTACCGCTGCCAGCAAAGTGTAGACAGTAACGATGACTCGATTAGGTTGTTTCCAAACACAGCTAGATTTGGCACTGGAGGAGGCAAGGTGGGTGACTTCTACGACTCAAAAATAAGATAAACGAATTGAAGCACTTCGGATTGAAGAGCATTTCATTCGATTATTCCACAGAATTCATCAAAGGGTTTGCCAGCATAGTCACGTGCTCGGAATGGCCGGCTTTCAACTCGAGACGCCCAGTCACTTGTACGTGTGACATTACAATCATTCCCCAATAGTTAATGGTTTAAATGTCCTCTTTATCGAAATCACGATTTTCTACCCAAAAAGACTACTATGATCATAATTATTCGCTGTTCGGAAGACATTATTCGTGTGCGAAAAGTAAACTAGAAAAACGATTAGTTCTGAATATTTAGCGCCTTATCCCCCCCCCCCCTTCCCACCCCCCTCTTAATATTAGTATGATTTTGACCGAGCTTGCACCTGGAGGCAGCATTTCATCAATGGGATCAGATGGACGCTATCGCCTTGTTTCGCACCAACAAGCCAAGGCGGCCATTTTAGGGATCCTCGAAGGTACAATAGACACCCATACAACTGAGTTCATATATGTATGATATATATGATGATATCCTTTCCGTACGTTCATCAGCTAAGTTTCTTTTCGCGCACTTTGTGTGTTTGATCTTTTGTGCTGCTCGGCGCCCAACCGCTGCACTTCCCTTTCTCCAAGAAAATATCTTTTTCACCACAAAAATCCCGCTAACATAGCGCTCGAGCACTTGCACAAGCACGACGTGGTTCATTGCGATCTGAAACCGGAGAACATTCTTCTCGACAAAAATGGAATCGTGAAACTCAGTGATTTCGGTTCTGCTCTCTTCGCTACCCCCGAAGAGGTCGGACCTATCCCAATTACATCCATCCCTGCATTATCATTTTTGAGAGCGACAAAATATCACATGCGTGTGTGTGTGTGTGTGTGTGTTTGTGTGTGCAGCTGTTTGGATCATCCTGCTATGCATGATCGAATCTACGCATAACACTATTGCATTGTGCCATATCATCAACAGAAGTTAAGCTCAGAAGTCATTGCAGGGACTTTTCCGTTTATGGCTCCCGGTAATAATATCTCCTATATTTGACGTACAGCTTGAGTTGTTATCAGCTGTTGGTGATGCCATAAAAACGAATCATATGTCTCAAGAGGTATGTTGCGGCAGAAAAACGCTGATGATTCATGTCACATGAATCAAACAGAATACCGCAATTTTCACCCAAATCAATCAAAGAAGGCTTCGAATAGCTTATCATAATGCTTATACTCTATGCCTCAACAACAACACCTAGAGTTGCTTCGGAATGAGGCGCTTTTCTCAGGCACTGGAGATGATCTGGCGATGACGGTAGATATTTTGTCGAAGAAATTTTGTCTATAAGCGTATCGATGCACAATTTGGGCTTTCATGTTTGTTCCCAGTGCGGAGGAAGAGATGATCTAGTCTTTATTTATCACGCATAATGACCAGGATGTGTGGAGCTTCGGAGTCTGCATTTTCGTCCTTCTACACGGTTTCCTGCCGTTCCAAGGTTCTTCAGCGGAAATAACTCAACCGAATTTTTCTTTCAAAACTACTTCCAGATGTAGCTTCGAGAAAAAGCTACTGGCGCTTGAAAGGATGCTGTCTAACCTCACTGCATTACCTTTCGCCTTACATGTAAGCATTACTCTTCAGGCGGAAATATGAAGGAAGTGTACAGTGCGACTAAAGTAGAGATAAGATTTCCAGAGACTGATGCTGAGGCTGATAGTAAGGTTACTTGCTCGTAGGGTGTACTACTATCGGCCCAGATGAAAGTTAGTGATTGTTGTTTTAAAAGGGGCTTGATAATGTATGTCGGAGGATTCTCGTACACGATGTCACGACGCGGATCCGATTGGTCTTATACCTTCTGACTGATGCTTTGTAAAGACTCGACAACCACCATGCCTGGCACCTATAGTTTATCAGTAACTGACCTCCAATGTCTTGACTCCTCTTTTCGATTACAATGCAGAATCAGATTCGGGACATTCTTGGAAAATTGGAGTTAAAGTGTGACTAGAGATTTGTCGATGTATCATTACATAGCTGGAAATGAATATGAACAGCTGTTCGAGCAAAACAATAGCTAGACCAGCTGTACTTTATCCAGAAAAGCGGCAACAGATGAGGCGCGTGAAATAATCCAATTGCTATGCGAATTGTACGAACATCATGTTGTGCCATCGAAACGCACATGCAAGGAGTTATACGACACTAACTGACCCATGCTGCGCACATTGCACACAAGCCAGTTTGCAGCTATGCACCGTACGAGTAGTCAAATACAAGCATGCGCACATGCCATAGCTACAGACCATATAAACATGTGGATGACAATGCGTGTGTGTGTGTGTGTGTGTGTGTGTGTGTGTGTGTGTGCCAGTGTGCGGCCTCGCATACTTCTTCGATCACATCGATCATGATGCATGCATGATCTAGACGACACATTACACTAGTACAGCCTAGATGCGGCCACGCATTCTAGCATTGCAACAATTGGTGTAAGGTCTAATAAAATGATATCTCACTTACAAAGACACTACTGCTCATGTCAATGCGTCATGTATAGCCTGCTGCGTAGCAGAAGTCTTCAGTCAAGTGCATGTGCCTCCGAGGATTCGCCTCATCATTGCACCGTGAGACCTTTCACCACCACCACCACAAGTGAATGATGACATTTAAACATGCAGCAGTGTTTATCGTCAGGACCTAACTAATGAATTTCGATGAATTGTTATATGAAAGTTCATGCATCCTGCGAACATGATTTATTAATATAGTCGCGTTCATGATGCGAGTGAGCGCGGCAGCATATTCTGCCACTACAATACACCCTACAATAACAGTAGAATTCTTAGCCGTGGTCGCCTCCTCCTCATCGCTTCTTCGTACTGTCAATCTTGTTTCCGACTGATGACATGCTCTTCGCCCGACCTGTTGGAATATTGAAGAGTACGATGGCACCGCCATTGCTGCAGTTGTTCTCGTCGCACCGGTAGAACCCTCGGCGCTCAAGCTGGATGATCTGCCCTACGGTCACGTTTCGGAGACCTGGCTCGCCGATGAGGCGGGATTCAGCGCGTGTGTTATTGTTGAGGTAGTCCATGAGCTCATCGCCATCATCCAGCTTTGGCTTTGTAATCAGCTGGTCAAACTCCACCGCCACCACATCCACGCACTTCATATCCTCCTGTTTCCAACACAAACAAGCATGATGCGGTGAATATAAACATATGGTGGTGAGGGGAGTGGGTTAGTAGTATAGCTCATGAATTGTGCTTCAGATACTAGCATTTTGCACGGGACTATCATTATATTCTGATATCTGTTATCATCATCATCGAGGTGGTGGTGGTGGTAATGATGGGGCAGTAGTATCGGCTGGAGAAGTGTAGGTTGCGGCTACGATAAGTATCACCTCTGGCCGAGCAGCTACCCACGTCAGTTTGTTCTTTGTCCCCTTAAATCCGCCTGTGAGATGAAGCTTGCCAGTAACTTTGGACGGTGTGCCGTTGGCGTCCTTCTCGATGCGGTCAATCACACAGTTACCCCATCGAGTTAAGGTGATCTCCTCGCCCTCTTGGATGATTTTTGCATCGTTCATCTCCAGCCATATCTGCTCGTGCAGCGGTGTGGTTTTGAAGCCAATGGACTTATCCTTCGGATGCAGTTGGTTCTGCTTGCTAGTCTTCCCGCCAACCGAGTCAGGCGTATCTTCGTTGAAATTCGTCAGAATTAGGGGGCATTTCTCAGTTGCGTCCACAGCCAAAAACCTTTACATGAGGAGGAGGAGGAGGAGGAGGAGGAGGAGGGAGAAAAATTCAGTGGGCAATTTATATTGTTCTCTACATCCTTCCTCCTCCTCGCTTTCTATTCTCTTATCCCCCCCCAACGTGTTTGAGGCACGTGGCCAGCAAAGTGGGTGCTATTGACCTGTGTGCAATGGGGTCAATGATTCCCCTGTTCATCGCCCACACCTGCAGGTACAACACAATGATAACAACAACAACAACAACAACAACAACAACGATTACTCAGCATCTCGTGCGCACACATTCCTTAGTGAGATTCAGAGAACATGACGTATCAAGATGTACTATCTCTTCCTTAGATGAGGGTGGGCTTGTGTGTCTAGTACTGATAGAGACAAAGGAAGCTGCTCTATGCGACTTTTCAACACAACACTACCTTATCCCACGACATCATATTTTCATTCACTGATGCGCCCATACTTAGGATAAATTGACGAAGCGCTGTAGGTGTAGTAGGTAATGTGGTAGGAGGAGGAATAAGAAGAAGAGGAAGAAGAAGAAGAAGAAGATGATGATGATGATAATGAAGAAGAAGGGGAAAACACGACGTCAGACAATAACGAATAGTGATATATATATATATATATATATATATATATATATATATATCTGTGTGTGTGTGTGTGTGAATAGAGCAACCTTGCACTGTGAGGCCCCGCCTCATCACACCTTGCACCGTGGGGAAACGAGGGTCGTTCCAACCATCTACACGCTTCTCTTCAACAAACCATTTTAGCTTGCGCTTTGACAACACCGTGTATCTACAGCATTCAATGAGTAAGCGACCAACAAACTATCAACGACGTTAGGGCAAACAAATAATGACACCCTTGCTCCTAACATCTCTTGTTGGGAAGCAGCAGCAGCAGCAGCAGGCATGTATTCTATTTTGTAGGTTTTTTAGTTCTCCCCCTCTTCGTGCAATGGAAACAAAACTACTGCTGCAATTACTATCATTATCATTTGTGATCATTAGTATCATTGCTTTTGCTGTATTATTACCGCATGTTGAGCCTCGAGTACGACCAAATCTCCACCGGTCGGATGCCCAGCTTCGATATGAACCATTTGTATTGCTCGTCACGGTCTTTGTACCTGATGATAATGATGATGATAATGATGATGTTTTAAATGAATAAAGGGAGGACACGTTGTTGTTGCTGCAGCATCATCATCTTTAGGTTATCGCCCCATCATCATCACCATCATCATCATCATCATCGTTTTAGATTTTGCGTTTATGGTGTGAGCAGCTGATGCTTTGTATCATTACTCGGTAGTTCGGAGAGCGTGCGTTACCCCCTCCACCGAATCGACGATCGGGCAAGCGAAGTCATAGGTGGGGTAAACCTTACAACAGTACCAATGGCTCACAACCCAACGGCATCACCAACAATTACTTCCCCACGAAAATATAAGGAGGAGGGGGAGGAGGAGGAGGAGGAGGAGGAGGAGGAGGAGGAGGGGGGGGAGGACGAGAACGCGAAAATGAAAGCCGGGGAGATAGATGACGGTCATTACTATCAGTTTCATTGCTACGTGATAGCAGCCAAAAGTACTTTTAAATCAAAGTTCTAAAATAAACATTCCAGCACCGAACCTTGTCTTCAACGGACAAACACTCTCTCATATATATATATATATATATATATATACATATATTATAACCCTAACCGCATAACCTATATCCCCCCCTCCCCCCTCTATACGTGACTGACACACAGGCACACGGATGTACTACAAGTAACCTTGTACTTGTCCCCCGTCTTATGGTGGAGTTTCCCTACTTTGCACCGGTACATAGCAGGATCTCGCATGCACTTGTTTTTATGAGTCATCGAGATCTTAGCACGAAGAACACACTTTTGGCCATACTCGGATCCCTTCACCATTTCAGCCCAACGCCGCAAATGCTCGTCTCTGGGAAGACTTCGTGAAGTAGACTCAATCCTGTTGTATGTAGGTAGGTAGGTAGTACCATGTGAAGTAGTGTGTTTGTGGTGTGGGTAGTTCATCTGATAACCACTGAAATATCGCATCATCAGGTTTGCCGTGAATAAAAATAATATATATATATATATATATATATATATATATATATATAATACATGTGTTTTCTCCGTATGAAGTGAGGCTATTATTACCCATCCATCCGTTGTTGTCGCATGGTGTCCACATCTGTATCGTCCACATACGCATAGTCCTTCTCGATGAACATCTTGGCGTACCTAAGGAAATCAATGTATCACACACCTTCCGCTACTGTATCTATCATAGTAGCAATCACTCACAAGCTTCCTCCCCCCCTCAGATATGGAGAATAATCACAAGATTCTGACTACTCTACGGACGACAACTATGCTACATCGCTACTTGAGAATATCGTCGAAGTGATCCGAGGTGGTCGTTGGAGGCTCGTGGTTAATTCCAAGCGTTTTTAGATCTTTCATGATGTTGTCAACAAACTGGCGAATACATGTTTCATTACTATTATCAGATGCGTTGAAGATTTCGATAGAAGTTCTGTACGGCACTATCTAAAATAACGATCACGCTATTGTTGTGTGTGGGACATACCTCCTGCTTTTCTTTCTCAGGGTTCGTGTCGTCAAACCGAAGCAAACATTTTCCTTTCCACTCCTTGGCAAAGTAGTCGTTAAGTAGCACAGCCTTCGCATGTCCGATATGCATGTACCTATTTTTTCAATTCATAATTTTCAGGTTTTATTTTCCATTCATGGTGACTGTGATGATGGTAGGTACTGCTAATGCGTATCAGCGATGCAGGGCATTATAAATAATACAGCTTCGCTTTAAATCCTTACTCTAACGGGAGAAAAGAGACAATAACTACCCGGAAGGCTCTGGTGGAAAACGAGTAACGACTTTGCCAACCTCTGCGCCTTTAAGGGGAATATCGAAGTTTCCAACATCCTTGCCCTTCTGCTTCTTACCTTCCTTCTTGTTGGCTTTGTTGTTTTTCTTTCCGCCCTTTGCGTTGTTGCTCTGGGATCCTCCTCCTCCTCTGGTTGTGGCCTCATATGCCTTCCTGGCCTGGATGAACGTGTTTGCAGTGTTGACGTATGTCCACCAACGCCGAAGATTCCCAAACGTTTCCTACCGTATTTGCGATGAGAGGTTCATGCTAAGATGAAAGAGTTGCAAAGCAGCCAATGATGAAGCATGCGCTATATACCTTCTTCTTGGCTTTCATTAACAGTTTTTTCCCGGCAGAGTCGAGACCTATTGCAGGAGAAAAATAAGCCTCATTTTCGCCACAACAGTGAATCAGATTGAAGCCAAGACAAAAGAAGACACGTAATGGTTTGCTAATTTAGGGTTTGAGGATCTCACAAAATTTGGAATTGTATATATGATGATGAGACCCGAATTCACCTCATTGTTCAAAAGACAACCACGACGATGATCACACCATCGCCTATGATGCAAAGACGACCATTTGTAACATATTTTTACCTTTTCGAATGCCCTCCAGATTAGTGTTTTTGAGAATTGCCTCCCATACGACACAGTCGGCGATTGTCAGCTGTGAGCGCCCACACAACACTGAACGATGCTCTAAATGAGCGTCTAAGGTCAATAAGGACTTTACGGCGTCCTTTTCTGTTTGGTAATAAAATTGGGGTTAGCAAGGAGAATGTTGGCACTTAATCAACCGTACGAGATGTAGTTGATTGAAGAGGAGAATACAGAGAAGAAGAAGATGATGACGCTGATGATGATAAAGATGAAGAAGAGAAGAGGGGGTAATGAGGCAGTAACCTTTGAGGCTGTTTGCAAACTGAAGCATGGTTTCAATCTCCCCAATAGTTTCTAGGTCATGACCGCCAGCGATGCAACTTCCATGAGGTTGGAAAGAAAAATGTCAGAGAGGAGAAGGAGCTCCCAGAACATCGAAATTAAACTCACCTTTTGTTGCGTGCGTCAGAGCAGCGTGCTATGGTGCGGACGATGCTCATCGTTGATTGAGAAATGAATGTTTTGCTGCCATTAATTTTAGCTTCGAGGTAGGTGGAAGTAGCTTTGCGATCTGGAATGACTTTTACACTCACAGCTGATTTCTGCTCAGAGGAGGGGAGCGTCTTCTTGAAGTAAGTCGCAAGCGATGCAGTCGCCATTGCGGCGTACGGAGGGTCCGCAGGGGGGTAGCGGAGAGTGAACACTGGGATTGACGACATCGTAATATCCTAAGGAACATCAGAGGAGGGACTCAGGAAAACAAGGCTTTGCACATGCCGCTACACAGCAGATCGTGGATGCATACACACCTGTGAGCTTCACTTGGAAAGTGCGGGGGAGGCGGTGGGCAGGACGTGCTGCTTTCGCTCCTCGGTCTTCTTCGTTGTCGATCGATCGTCTTGCCAACAATATCACAATAACCGCATCTTCCGATGGAAGTTTCCCGCTTGATTTTTATTCTCCGTTTGCGCGAGAAGGCAATAGCGTGCTGGTAGTTGCGCAGGAAATCGATCGCGTTGGAACTTTCAGGGAAGAAAACTTCGATTGCGAACTATTGCGCGAACGGGAAAATAGCGCAAAGGAAATACCCTAGAAACATCCTAATATTTTTGGTTTTGAGATTCTCTGGTAGGGAATAATAGACAAGACCATTCCGGTATGTCGTAGGATAGATTTGAAATGGATTTCCATTTCCCCCATTATTTCATTGTTTCGTACGTTTGTAGATATGTCTTAAATAAACATGTACCTAGGGAGCTGCTGCCGGTTGCCCTTGTGCCCTCCCCTGAATCTTCAGAAGCATCTTACACATTCTGAAATTTAATGGATATAACTTTTAATAAACTCGAGTAAGCTCATTTTACTGTATGCTCCCTAAAATTCCAGGAAGATAGCCTGGAGGTCGTTGTCACGAGCAGCCCTCAGGGGGTCATTCATTGCTCCTTTCTCTTAACACGTTCATACTTCGATTTCGGACTTGTTCTGACAGCGCTTTCTTATTAAAGATTTCGACGAGGGCTAGCTTCTGGGAAAAAGCGAATGACCGCAGCCAAAAAGGTAGGGCATCTATGGTAACATACGTGTGCAAGCGAGAGTCACGTAGGGTGGGATGACAACCTAATCCATTTCACGATTATCTCCAGAAAGCTAACCGGGAAAAGAAGGAATCGACATCGTCATCGTCATCAGCATTATCATCGTCGTCGTCGTCCCTTACATCCACTGGTGTGAGAAATGGAGAGCTGGACCAAATAGTGGCCACAAAGGGCCGAGGAAGGAAGAAGAAGAAAAACACACAAATAATCTCGCATAGCCTCTCAGAGGTAGACCTAATATGTACAGAGAGAGGGGGAGGGAAAACTGGTGAATTCTGGTCTATCACCCATATTTCTACGCTGGTGGTCGAATAGGACGATACTATTTGAATAGAATGAATCTTCATGCCCAGAGATAAGGCAGAGTATGCTACTACTACTACTACTACTACTACTACTATCTACTGATCCATAGGTGGTTCGTGCCATGGAGTATCGGTGGACGGACGAGTACGCTCAAAAGGCAGACTTGGTGTGAGATTACTTTTAGTCATTGATTTCTGCTTCTTGAGGAAGTGGTTTGTGGTTGATGATATTAGATGATCTCAACCGGCCACTTTGCGTCGATTCGAGTGAAAAAAAAAAACCACAAATCCTGAATTTCCTCTTCGTTGTTTCTACTCGATTGACATGTACAAACTTTCCTTCGTGTTGCTCCCTTAAGTTCGTACAACATTTATTTGCGATAACATGTATGTGTTGTTGTTGTGGTTGTTGTTGCAAAAATGCAGGGCGACCAGAAGTCGATCTTTCTCATGGCAAATTTCCATCTAGTGGGCTACGGGTTGAATGCAGCAACTAGTTGTAGCAGTAGCAGTAGCAGCAGCAGCAGTAGTAGTAGTAGTAGTAGTAGTAGTAGGAAGAGGAGGAGGAGGAGGAGGAGTATTTCGAGAGACATTACATAACTAGAGTAGAAAGTCCCTTGGTTGATAACAATTTCATTGCAAAATTGTAAGACTTTGAAGTACAAGCTAATTCTCATGATTCTGAATGTTTGCCATACAGCAACGCTGAAAGGAGTCGACATAGAGCGATTAGGTACGATATAACACGATTTCTCAAGAAATCCAATACTTGTGATGTCTTCCTAGAGACGCAACAATTAAATAAAGAAACTATATGAAATGTATCAACAATATGTGCATATTGATACATGTATGAGTGTATAATATATATATATATATATATATATATATATATATATATTATGTGTGTGTGTGTGTGTGTGTGTGTGTGTGTGTACGCATGTCTGAACTCAAATACTATACTTATTTATACTCACAAAGTCATTACAAGGAAGTACATCTGTGTGATTTTAGTTGGCTAATGAAAGCCAGTAAAAGCTACAAATCAGCCCAAGAGCTCCTTTCGCGAGTACGTTTTAATAGTAGTGAGAACACATCGTTCGAAACGTTTGAAATGTTAGAACGAGGTCAGTCTATCAGCGTGTTATTGGAATAATCTATTCAAAGCAGCCACTGATAGGTTTCTTGTGTGCACATACTAGAGAAGCTTAGATAATTAACACCGGCTATGCATTGGTAGATGCTTTTTAATTTACATACAAACAGATGGTTTCGGATGAAGAGCTACAAACGATTCGCAGATTTTATGTAAGAGAGTGTTTGGAAGTAGAAGTATGACGATTATCGTTAACAGAATATGTATTATTTACCACAACAACAAAGGAAATGATAGAGACTCCTAGGCTTATTGATGAGGCGTTGGAGCTGGCATCATCACAGCACGTCGATCACTATCTTCGTTCCGCAGAGGTAAATACTTGGGGGGGATGGGGTTTAGGATGATCCATCAGGAAGAACCTTATTGATGGGCTGTTTTCCCGATTCATGCAGTAGTTGCATTCTCGTTCTCAACCCCCCCCCCCCCCCCCTCTCCCCCTTTCCTCCTCCTCTTAAAGTCTTCTTTCTAGATTGATCGTTAACATGTTTGGTCTCCCCACAAAAAAGGCAATCTCTTTAATTGGAACTCTGCCGCTAGAAAGGAAGGAGGAGGATTCTAATATAGATCAGCATCAGCAGCAGCACCAACGTAAACGGATATCCCCTGTCCTACAGTATTTTTCTCTATTATACCAACGGGTTAATAGCGAGAATGAGGCATCAGAAACAGGAGCAACATCAATGATAGAAGAAGCCTCACATAGCACTGATAGTAGTAGTGCTTCTTCTCCCTCCAAGGTAACAACATAGCGACCAAGCTGCATTCGAGTGGCAGCACTGCCAACACGTACCCAAGCACACAACCGATCGTTGCGAAGATTTTGATACTTCAAGATGTTTCCTGCCGCGATTGAATTATGAAGAGGGCCAAAATCGTCGAGAACCTGTTTTCTGTGCATTCTCTTTTCTTTGCATACCACGTGAATATGCACGTGCGATTGACTTTTCCTTGATGGTATGCTTTCGTTAGACGATGATGAAGCTGCCACCCTCTGTCATGAACGCTGCAGAAAGCTTAATATGGACGAAGTTGATGCTCGAAGGGGGTGGGGTGAAGGGTTTGGAGCGGGTACGACAGGTCGTGGGAGAGGACTCGGCTTCATCCTTATCCTTCTTCCTCACACCGAGCAAAGCTTTGGGCGACTATCTCAGAAGTATTTATTATGACAAATTGATTTAGAGCATTTGTGAATCTACAATCTATCCCGTAATCTCGTCAAATTACGTCTGCTACTTCCCCCCGCTAACCAAAGTAGTTTTCCGTGTAGTTGTCATCTGATTGTGCTGTTCCTTTCTTAGGCGTGGACATTAGCCTCAGCATGGCTGTGTATAAGAAGGGTGGGTTGTATCGAGACATGCAAAGAGCTTTCGTCCAGGTGGGATAGAATGATGAATTCCATGAAAGCTCCTTGAAAATGCCATGGTCTTTGGCAGTAGCCGTGTTTTCAGTACAATGTTCCCAGGATGCATTTGTCAACTTTGAAGCCTCCTTTAAAATTGCCGATCATCTGTTTGGTTCAATCTTCAGATGGCAGCCACGGAGGAAAACGATGAGCAAGCACAGAAGGTAATGCTCTGGCCTCAATATAAGTTGTAGATTCTTCATCTTCCACCCACTGGGGTTCATAGGTGTATATTGTTATGAGCGGTTTCTTACATTATATTTAAAAGAGGATTGTGCATTTCCCCTCTCAGATACTGTCCGACATGTTCCATCATAATAAGAGGGATGGAGAGGAGAATACAGACATTGCTGAGGAAGAAGCTCTTGACGCTCAAAGGTTAGTCAACGAGCTCGCCGACTCATCCCCTGACCAAGCCTCAAGGCTCGCACAAATTTTCGCCCAAGTGCTAAACGAACGTGATCGTCAACGTCAACTCTAATAGAGAATTTACACAATATCGATATCATTGTCGTTATCGCTGTTGTCTGGCGCAGCAAAGAACTCTTATATTTGTGCTCTGTATAGCGAACTTATAAACTCTTATACAAGCTGCTACTAGATGGGGGTAGCTACGACACCCCTGATCCGCATATATGTACACGTGATGTATATGTCCTACAGCTCATGCACGTGCATGGGCATGTACGCTAAACATAGAATTGAATTGTGCTCCATCTTAGGCATGCTATCACAAGCCGGAGGCATGCTTGTATGACTATGCAACGCTTTTGTATGCATGAGACAAATGTAATGAAACGATTAAATTATTTCAATGGTCGCCCTAGCGCCCTAATGTAGCCATGCAAAGCAGCAGTTGTGCTACAGCGCTCATGTACGTAGATGCCCAGCGCATGCTTACACCATGATGCATGCCACTCTACACTAGCACATGACGATGTGTGTCAAGATTTGTGCACGTGGCGCATGACAAGCGTAAGGGCGTCACGCGATGCACACGCACATGTGCACGCAGTGCCGTTCATGATCCATCTGTAGCTACACATGTCTTCTAAGTCTAAGATGAGTCTAGCTAGATGTAGAGTAGAAACTACACATGTTCGTACGTGCGTACGCTATATAGCCCTCCAGGCTATAGAACACAAGCTGACATTATTACATCTAGACATAAGCCGCGCAGTCTATTAAACAGGGTATTAAATAACGCAACCCAAATGTGCTTACATTTAGTCAATGCATCTTCTCTTTATTTACGTTCCGAAACTTCTAATATATTCGTGATGGAGATTTTAGTGTCCATATGGTCGTCATTCATACGGTTCCTATATTTTCCACATCAATTGCATTTAGTAAGTAAATTGAACTAAATGTAAAACGCTCACGCCTGCGAACGTGCATACTTCTCAGCAGTTGAAGCTGTATCTTAGTGAGTACCAAGCTGCTGGTTTTACAGAAAATAGTCTGGGGACCTCTGCTTCTGTTCAGGTTTATTATCTCTTGGGGCCGGATCATACTGCAGAAACGTGTACTCCAGCAGTTCATCGACTTCCATCGTTGCTGCCTGGTTTCCACATCTGTAGCAGTAGTTTGGGGCACTGAAGATCGTGACTAGGTTCTTATCGTGATCCCATTTGAAGCCTTCCATCACCAGCTGATGCGCCCTCACGATGACAGTCAGTTTATTGTTGTGGATGAATTGCTCCGAAATATCCTGTCCGAAGGTGTAGCCGGCGCCCCTTGGGGATATACCCCAACCACAGCGGTCGTCGGGATCCGACCACATCAGGTCACACATGGGCCCCTCGTGCGGCACCTCCTGCACTCGATCCAGAGCCATAATATCATCTAGATTGTCAATGGATGGGGATAGCCCACCGTGAGGGCAGAAAATCTGCTTCTCTATGATTGCTGACAAAGGGAGATAGTCGAAGAGATCGGTGAACATCTTCCAGACGTTTGCGTTCCCATACTTACGGAGGCACTCGTCGTAGAAGCCATACACCTGTGTGATCTGGCGGCTCTCATGGTTGCCACGCAGCATCGTCACGCGGTCCTTGTGTCTTACCTTCAGCGCAACTACTAGCGAAACGCTTTCAATGGAGAAGTTGCCTCGATCAACGTAGTCGCCCATAAACAGATAGTTGGTGTCAGGAGGCATTCCCCCTATATGAAACAACTCTAATAGGTCGTAAAATTGGCCGTGGATATCACCGCAAATTGTCACTGGACATCGGACAGGCTGTACGTTGTCCTCGCGCTCCAGGATCTCTCGCGCCTGAGGAAGGAAGGAGTCAGGAAACAGTTTACTAACCCCACATATCTCACATCATGTCACCTTAGCGACGAGATCCTTGACCTCCGACTCAGAGAGGTGCTGACATTTCAACAGCTTCGCAATCCAGCCGTCCACCGTCTTATACTGCGGGTAGAACTTGCTCTCCATGTTGGTCAGCAACAAGAACAAGAACAAGTTGTGGTTTGGAGGCTAGGAGGCAGTGATTGCCCTGGATGTGCACCGCTGTGTAGATCGAGGTATGCAGACTGTCTTTCTCGACTTGCCACAATTTCCGCCCTGACAGGTTCTGGTACGGGTGCAGAGGAGGGATATGAGGTAGACAGGGCGGCGCCTGAAATTGCTGGATTGATCTGTCGCAGTTCGCCTGACCTAGCAGCCAAATATCGGACTTTGGTCCAGAAACAAACCACGTGGTGATGCGAAATTCAAGTTGTTACAATACCGGGATTAGAAGAACACCGGGCATTTATTACGACCGGAGATCGCTCGGAAAATCCTTCGGAGTCTCGCTGAAAGCGCTCCCATCCCATTTCTTCGCCCCGTGTTTCACGGTGTTTTATCCCATGTATCATGTCTTTTATATGTATTTTACCTTGATTATATTCATTGCGACAAGGGGACGGGCTTAGGGTACCGGGTTCTGAATAATAATAAAAAGTCGGCTCCGATGAAATATCAGGTGGTGGTGGTACAGTCTGTATCCCCACAATCCCCTCGCACGGACGAGCCATGGCGACCAAGGAAGTGCCTTCTGAGGGCAATGAAAAGAGCTCAGATTTCCCTGTTCTGGTACTGTCTTGCAGAATTTGTTTCGCGATAATCAACGCTGATTGATGCACGCCAACTTCGTTGTGAATGAAAGTGTGGGTCTGGGGGCAGTCTTTTGTATGATGATAAACATATCACATCCTTCGTCTGAATAATTCGGGGCAACCGGATATGTAGACGCAAATATTTGCACGTCAGTCTGACAAAAGGAACCTTTGTTGTAATTTCCAGTATATTATTCGCACAAACCCTCTGCATCGCCGTCCCAATCATCACTCACCCACTTTGACGTTTTCTCGATCTACTCTTCCAAAACCTATCTAGGATTTGAGCAAGTTTCTGAAGGACCCTGATAGCGCGGAGGAGGACTGTAAGGTAGCTATTGTAGTCAGTAGGGGAGCAGACTGAGAGGGTACATCTGAGATTATGAAGTCTATTTGACTCAACATCACATCGGCTAATTCATTGATGGTATTCACTCTTCAGCTTGTGGCAAAAATGTTTCATGAGACCGGTCTTCTAATTGTCAAGGATCCTAGGGTAATTGATAGTCTATCTCGTGCTGCCCAATAGTTTCACACACACCGAAATCTTTGTATGGCCAAATGGAACAAGTTGTTGTGATGTTGTTGTTCAGGTTAGCATGGAGCATAACGATACCTTCATTGACAATATGGAAAAGTAAATAATGATGGTGTAATTGTATAAATAAGATGATTGGTGATGATGATGATGATGATGATGAAGAAGAAGTGCTGGAGAGAGGGTGCCAATTTTTGGGGTCATTTTATGCAGTTAATAATAACATTATTGTGCTCATGTGTATTGCTTGTTGAATTCTCCAATGCCTCTTCGTGTAATGCTGAAAATTAGTGAGGTTGTAGTTCCAGGAAATCTATCAATTTCCTTGCAGTTTTATGATAAATATCGTACATGCATCGCCCCTTTCTCTTCTTTGATTTTTGCGTTGTTGTCTTATGCGCCAACAGATTCTACGAGTTGGACCTCAAGGCGAAAATGGAGACGGTTCATCCTGAGTATCATTATCAGGTAAAGCATTATCAAACTCTGCTTCCCAAAAGAGATATCCAAGACTGAGTGCGCCTTTATCAGATCGGAGCAACACCTGAGGGTGTCGAACAAGCCCGTAATCACTGTGAGCGAGCAAAAGGAATGGCCGACGAAGACAGACCTGTAACGGTAGGAGGAGTAGTAGCATAGGAGAACTAAGGATACCAGTTTACATTTGAGCTCCTCTCCATCTCTTTATGAATCATACTCACTGTGATGCTGCGATCAGGAGTGCCCCCCTGGCAAAGACCCAAAATGGCGGTATTTCTGGCGCATTGGTAAGCGCCCTGAGAAAACGGATTTCAAGCAGCTGAACGTTTCCAATGTTATACCAAAGCAAATTCCTGGTTGGGAGAAGGTGTGTGTGTGTGTGTGTGTGTGTGTGTGTGTGTGTGTGTGACTATCTATTTATCTATCTTAACTAATATGTAGTGTGCATCATCCTCATCATCGTGATTTCTATTTTTATGTAATAACAGTGTATGGACACTTGGGGTAGCCTTATTATGCAAACAGTGCGCACTGTCACACAAATGGCAGCTGGCGGTACTACATTTCTGTTCTTAGTTCTTTTTGCATGTCCTTTTTGCATGCCAATCCTTACTTTCTACTTCTCCTCTTCTCCGTCCGTCACCCATGGAGAATAGATACCTTATTGCTATCTTAGCAACCTCATGAAAGAGGAAGAAGAAGAAGAAGAAGAAGAAGAAGAAGTGCATGTTCAGTTGATGATATTGTTATTTTGGAGGTTCTTGAGGATGATGATGATGATGATGATGATGGTGATGACAGCAGTGAATTGTTTTCAGGATTCGGTCTCGAACGCAACGTATTCATAAAGCTCATGGAAAATGGTGTGTGCTAATGTTTTCAACCTCCTCCTCCTCCTCCTCCTCCTCCTCCTCTTCCATCTCCATATCTCTCCTGATGGCAAAGCAATACACACACACACACACACACACAACGCATACGAACGCACTACTAATCATGACATATATCTTCTTATGCTTGCAGGGCCTCACCTACTTGCTCCTACGGGGTCGGATCTTAGCAAATATGCGAAAAAGGACACCGCTTTTGCATCCTACCATTACGGTAGTGCTAGCAGATATCAATATTTCGCATAATTAGAAAAGAAGAGGAGAAGGAGGAGGGGGGGGGGAGAGGAGAGGATAGGATACTTAAAGCAGCTTGCAGAATTGAATCATTTTGTCGTTCTTACGGCCACCCTTTCACCAGATTTAAACTTCATTACAATCCACGGGAAATCGCGATTTCCTGGCCTCTACGTGTGGACGAGGTTCCGTTATGTTGTAGAAGCTGATAGAAATAACAGCTATCAAGGGAGGGGGGGAGTGCTGAAAATGGTCATGATGATGATGATGATGATGATGAGAGTCATGAACGGTGAAAAAGATAATAGCCCGCAATCGAGACTCCAGCTACTGCAGCAGTACATTAGATACTGCATGTTATTCATTGAGAATTTGTATATATTTATATTTATACAATATATATATATATATATATATATGGAAATTCTTATACATCAGGGATAACAAGCGTCGCGCTGTGAAGATGCCTCCGGGTTGTCTTCTCCTCCAGGTATTATTCCTCCTCCTCCTCCCCCCCCCCACTTCATGAATACCCCCAGTACCATAAACAAAGATGCATCAAGCTGCCACACGGAAGCAAGCACCAATTTATATGTTCAAAATAAATCGCTGAATGGACTTGTCAATCTGTTATTCATCCACTTTGTGTGTGTGTGTGTGTGTGTGCGTGTGTGTTTGCGCTGGGTACAGGCAGGGAAGCAGTTCGAATGGCTGACCGGTGCGTTAGTCCGTAGATGATGTGCAGTGCGCATCTAGTAGTAGTTGTAAATATACCGTGATGATGATGATGATGATGATGATGGTGGTGGTGGTGACAATAACAGGCAAATACAAACTAAAGCACTGATTGCATATTGTGAATATAGGGGGATATGTCCTTGCTGGATTTCACGAGGTGGTCGTGTCCGATGCTACGATAGCTGCAAAGAAGGTAACATGCAACAAGATATTGCTTGTAGGTAGTAGTAGTATTAGTTGTAGCGATAGTATTCTTGGAGGTAACGCTTTTTGACTTGTCTTGAATATTTGAGATGATACATTGTGTGGACGTCGTACTACTGTAGAAAGCAGAGGCTGCCGGGAAGTCAACTTGGCGTGTTTCCAGCACTCTTTTCTCTCACATCGCTTCCGATAACACTCTCACGCCTCTAGGTGATTCTTTACCGTGCATGTTTATGTGTGAGCGCGCGCGCGCGTGTGTGTGTGTGTGGGGGGTGCGTGTGGGTGGTGCGTGTGGGTGCTCGCGCGCAGGGTTTGCTTATGTTTGGAAGGCAATGTGTGAATGCTACTGTTTCCTATGTTTCTCTCCCTTCATCTTCTCCAGGCAAGTTTGAGAAAGCAAAGGACGCTTCCAAGTACCCTGCGACCAAAGCAGGCGTCCAAGTGCGTTCCTTTCCTTTGACTTTTTTTTTTAAATCACTCGTAAAACTGATATATCCATCGATTATTGTTCAGGTGAGCGAGGAGCTTAAGGCTATAAAGCTAGAAGCATGAGTATCAATCATAACCGATACTGCTTAGTTCTACGGCTACTGTTCCCTTCAACTTATCCCTCACAGTCAGCACTTGTGGGATTCCCGTTACATCGTCAGCATCATCTAGATCATTAAACGTGTGCTTTATCCTTCTATATCTTCTGTGCTCCTTCATAAGTCCAGAAAATAATAAGTAAGTGTTCATGCGTGCATGGTGGAAGTTGCGGTTGGATCCCAGATAAACAGATAAACTATGTTATGATGTTAAAGCTCGTTTGATTCGAGTTTATGTATAAATAAATTGTTCGAAGCCATGGAAGCATTTATGGCATTAGTTATGCATGAGACCAGTATCGTTATTATTATGCCAGCGTAAATTATGCATCAATCATCAAAATTGCTCATATCCATCCTGTCTCGAGCACGTACTAGACGTACGTGATGCTAGCTGGGTTATACACGGCGGGCAGCTAGATGTTCATAGCTAGGTAGGCTGTGGCGACAGTACACTAGCACACATATGTGCTAGATACGTTTACATGACAAATGCAACTTTAAGTCAGAGCTAGCTAGCTAGCTAGATCTAGAGATGTCAGATGTGCTGCAGCAGCTGATCTAGCTACTACATAGTGATGCTCGCTCTCGATGCGATCATTCATCGCAAGCTAGCTAGCTAGCTAGTGCGCATCCATATGCTACTTCAAGACTAGCTGCTAGCAGGCTAGCCTGGCCATCGCCGCGCGGAAACTAGCTGACATGCGAGTCGATCATGCGCGCAAGGATACCTAGCTAGCAGATGGTCATGGTGACTACACTACGTACTAGACTAGTACGATGCAGTTATAATCATTAGAGATGCACACAGCTAGACAGCATCACGCTCCTAGGCTAGCTAGGCTCTAAGGCTCATACTAGCTTATACGCTCTGCTAGCTAGCTAGCACTATATGACAACACTAGAACACTATTCACTTGCGTTGCCTCGCAGCTAGATATCTAGCTCTAGAGCTAGCTAGCTAACTAGATGTGTCTAGATCTAGCTTAGAGATGTGATTGCATGTCTAAATCCGGACGTATACAACAAGACGTGCATGGTGTGTGCTAGTGTGCCACAAAACACTACATGCAGCTGCAACTGTTGATCGCGCGCTGCTGCGAATAAGGCTGAATATATGAAAAGAATATATGTGTAGACTTTTAAGCTACGTTTATTGTCGCATCGCCCATGCAATTGCAACATGCCAATAACAAGATATTTCAGCTTACACTTGAATCTTTGACACTACGCTACATATTGAAAAAAATACTATCTGGCATTTAGGTACGATATCGATGCCAATGTTCCTCCTTATCGAAAGAAGTATAAATTAATAATGAAAGGCTTTCTGCTGCCGGCTGGGGGTTTATCACAGCTAGTTATTACCAACTTTGCTTGTTCGGCGTTCGTACTACCGCATTTTATTAGATCAATTCTGAATGACCTTATCATGCGTCAATAATCTAGCACACTTTCCGGCGCAGTCTCCGCCACCATGGTACATTGTTCCCTTACTATGCTTTGGACGCGTTTAAGCTGCTATTGTGGAATTGGGTTGCACCACCGATGGACCTTCCCTTTCCTTCTTGCTGTTGTGTATAAGGAGGATAATCCGTGAAATATGTCGTGAGCATCATCACTCTATAAACATTTCTGGCGCGGTTCCCATATTTTAGTTTTCTATCCTTGCTCCCTAATCCCCCCCCCCCCCCCCCCCCTCTCCTCTCTCCCGGAAGGAAACAAACAGTCTCAGGAATTTATGTAGTACTGTGGTGTGGAATCTTGCATGTTCTTCGTGTGTTGGACCACCATTTCTATCATCTCATTGTTCCTTGTTGTCTCCTGCCCTCTGTCCTCCGTGGCCGTGGTGTTCTTCTTCCTTATTCCTCATGCTTCCCATCTCTTGTGTCTTCCACTCTGAGTTGTGAGGTGAGATGTTGTCATATATTATAACAAGTGACTTAAAGGAACAATCCCTCAAAAACAGTAGTAGCATAAGCATCGTCTTAGGAGATGGAAAAAAGCACATGAAAACTTCTTTGTTGGGCAAAGGACAACAAAACGTATAATCCTGCTGCTGCTGCTGCTGCACACAAGCAGCACAACACAACGCACCTTCTCTTTCATCATCCTGGGCGTTGAGCTAAGTAAAATAAGCGACAGATTAATAATATGGAACAATGGTAGAAGAATGATTGGGAAACACATGGGCGTATCATCATGATGTTAGTGGATATCATCATCATCATCATCATCATCATCATCATCATCGTCATCATTGGCCATGTACACCAGTAACAATGAATGAAATACAATCAAAATCGCCCACACCGCAAGGAGAAGAGCCTCCTTCTTCGTGTTACTTTTGTCATATTCTCTGCTTCTCGTTTCCTGCGTGGTAGAGATGAGTGACGTTGAGTGGGTTAGAACAATCAATAACGTACAAACAAGCATCGGTGCCGTGATCCTCATCATCCTCATCATCATTTTTTCCTTATATGTTATCATCATATATACCAGAGATATGGCTGCTGCGGTCATAATCAGTGACATGACTATCACACACACACACACACACAAACACGCATACACACAGACACAACATTCCTCCTCCTCCTCCTCCTCCTCCTCCTCCTCCTCCCCCTCCACTCCCTCCTCTTACAACCTGGACGAGCATCATCAAAGAGGGCATGAAAATCCTCTTGATGTACGTCCACGTGAAGTCCTGCAGGAACTATGAACGACAAGAAAGTAAGGCGATGATGACCAGGACGATGGTGGTTGGTGGAGGCGGTGATGGGGCTTTTCAACCGACAAAGAGGAGGGGGCTTCTGCCCAAACAATCATGAAATAGGGAACAGCAAAAATTCTCTTCCTTTCATATTTAGAATCATGCTTGCTGTGCTGATGGAGTGCACATCTCCTATTAGCTCTATTTCACCTCTTACTGCATTGATTCTTCGTTGTCGTGGTGGTCATCATCATCATCATAGGTAGTAGTGGTGGGTAGTGGTAGTAACTAGGAGGTTTTAGCATTTATTCGTACCACGGCTATGCAGAGGAAAAAGACCACCAAGTAAAACATGGGCTGCTGGAGGATCTGCTGGATTACCTGGTGGAAAATCGATGATGATGACGATGAACGGTGATTGTGATGAGGAAGACGGTGTCGCATCTGTATAGTATTCTAGTCTTTCTAATCATCATCATCATCATTATCAACATAATTATCATCATTATTATCATCATCACCTTCCTCATCACCCGTTCCATATATACAACGATATAACAGCGATGGCACACACACACAAACACACACGCACACACACTCACTCACTCACTCACTCAACAAGTTCACATATCGAGTACCATACATACGCAATTAATTAATATAATATATATATATATATATATATATATATACCCCGAAAAGCCAGGGAGAAAACTGAAAGCCGATCTCCCCACAGTAGAGAGAAATAAACACGAAGTACACCAACACCTGACAAGCGATTGTTGATTAGATCATGATCATTGTGATGATGGTGGTGGTGATGATGATGATGTTGATGATGATGATGAGTGGTGTTCTTGAGTACTACTAGTACTACTAGTACTACTACTACCGTAAGGAGAATGATTAGCACGTTGAACCAAAACCACGAAGACGTGATCATTGCCATTTTGGTGTTTGCCACCAGCACAACCGCAGTGTACGTCGCCACGGAGCATACCCAGTAGCTGTCAAAGATGTCGTGAAGCGTGTGCCACACGCACAGAAACACCACCGACCCGTGCAGAATGGCCTCGCCGAAGGAGATCCAGAAGGTCTTAAAGTTGAACAACTCCCCCCTCAGCCCCGTGAGGTAGAGCTGTGGAAACTCGAGGAGCTCCTCCACATTCACGGGGCGGTCGAAGACAGAGAAGAGCAGAATCGGCAGTGCGGTCCAGCATAAGTTGAAGGTGTTGAGCATGTACCCGTCAAAGACCTCTTCCGACGAGTACCCCGCGTAGAAGAGGAAGTATACCTGCTGGGTTGCGATCATGATGTTCTTGTAGAAGAAGTACAGTATCAGGAGGGAGTTTCGGTAGTACGACAGCGTGCCATGAACGAGAAGTAACTGCGTCAGGAATCTGTATGGGTGTACGTGTACGTGTGTGTTTGCAAAAGCAGCAGCAACAGCACGAATAATCGGTAGTAGAGAGTCAGTCAGCAAGAAGAAAGCAATGTTCATGATGACCACGATTGTAATGGGTAGAGGTCATTGTAGATTTTGCGTCGTCCTCTCTCTCTCACTCTCTCTCTCTCTCCGTGTCTCTCTCCCCCATTGTAAAACTCTCTCCAATACTACTACTACTACTACTACTACTATTACTATTACTACTGCTAAGATAAAGTCGGTAAGTACTACTACTACTACTACTACTACTACTACTACTGCTACCTGAACTTGGAGACTGCGAAATCCGAGGCGTTGGCAGCCTGCATCCCTTCCTTCCCCCTTATGCCCACCCCCACGTGCGCTGCCCTGATCATGGAGACGTCGTTGGCCCCATCTCCAATTGCTAGGGTCACCACGCCGAGTTTCTCCTTCACCAGCGTCACCACCTCCGCCTTCTGTCGCGGCGACATGCGCGATGCGACGACAACACGAACCCGTGGGTGATTCATCAACTCAAAGAGGCAGTTGCGGTTCTCGTCGTCCATCATGGCTGTCTTGAGGCTGTCCCCTGACACCATCAACGCTGCTGAGGGCCCATCATTACCGAGCGTGTCGAGAAGTGCGGACATTTGGTGAAGGCACGCCTGCTTCTCGGTCTCTCGGATGTAGCAAAGGGTATACCCCCACCCTATCAGTCCGCATGATTTCCCTATGTTTACCGCCGTGTTCTGCTTGTCGCCGGTAAGAACCCAGATCTTGATTCCTGCCTTCTTCAGTTGCTGGAGAGTGCTAGGTACCCCGACTTGCAGCTTATCTTCGATAGCCGTCACGCCAAGGATCTTGAGGTCATTTTCCACCTCTCTGGCAATGTGCGCCATTTTGTCCGAGCGATTACCCGAAGCATCTGCGAAGGACTCCGAGGCAGCCTTGTACCTCAGGCTCCACTTCTTATACTCATCCATGCTAAGCGTCCTCTGCCCCACCAGCATCACCCGGAGGCCTTCTCGGGAGAAGTGGTGAAGCTGCTGATCCGTGTGTTTCCACATGGTCTTCGAGTTTACGCTCTCGTCCGTGCTAGCGAGTGCTTTGAGCACGTTGTCGGCGCCCTTGGTGAGGACGCGAATCGTCCCGTCCGGAAACCTCACGACCACACTCATCCTCTTCCTATCCGACGAGAAAGCGATGACGTGCAATATCTTATACTGGCGGAGGAACCGCCTGCGCCCGGATGAAGACGAGGACGACGCTGATGCTGATGATGAACCGCGACCGAGTTTCCCCGCTAATAAACCGCTGCTTCTGCCATCGGATGATGACGTGGTGCTTGCCCCTCCCCCTCCTTTGGAATCCGTCGTCGGCGTATTATTATTACTATTATTATTATTATTATTATTATTATTGTCCTCACTAGCTGGCCACGGCAGAGCAAGGGTGACCTTATCGCGGTTCCTCTCAACAAAGCGGACTCCATGAAAGCTTGCCATCGATACCAAGGCGATCTCGTCCGTAGACTCCCCACTATACACCACCTTTCCTGGCCTCTCTGGGTCGGGAGAGGCGTTGCATGTATGGCAAAGGGCGAGTGCGAGCACGTAGTCGCGCGCTCTCTTGTCCCCTGCCACCAGCGCAGATATAAGGTTTTGGTCACGCATATTGCAGAAGCGAGGATCTCCGTCGATTTCTACAGAATCCAGCAGGTTTCTACTCGGAGTAGCAGCAGCAGTCTCAGTAGTAATAGGAGTGGCTGGAGTAGCAGCAGCAGCAGCAGTAGTAGTTGTATTCTGCTTTAGTTTCTGTGGTTGTTGTGGTGATCGTTGTTGCTGCTGCTGCTGACCACCACGAGGGTCGTTGATGAGACCCTGCTGCTCATCGTTTGGGCGCTGTTTCTTCCCATCTACCTGCATCCTCCTCCCTTCAATTTTCTTCACGTCAACTCCTGATGATGACGATGATGCGCGGCCTTGCCCCTCCCCCCTCCCTTCGTGGTTGTCGCCGTACAGCTTGCCTGCAATCGAGCACTTCTCGAAGGCCATTTGGTTGGAAGTGAGCGTGCCGGTCTTATCCGAGAAGATGTATTGTATCTGGCCGAGTTCCTCGCTGAGTGTGGTCGATTTGACCGACGCGAGCTTTCCGTCCTCTTCGTCCCACATGCTATTATCAATATTCACAAAGATCGCTTGCCCAACACGCACCAACTCCATGGAGACGTACAGCGAGATCGGTACCATCACGCTCAGCAGGACGTAAAAGGCAAAGAAGTTGCGCAATCCTATGCGTGCGCCTGCGTTTGTGGAGGTATCATCTATGCGAAGGTACCAATGATCTCCGGCTTGATTCACGTAAAACCAACCGCTGAGCACTGTTGCCGTGAATACGATACAGAACTGAAGAACGAATATCAAATACCTAAAAAGCAAACGGGAGGGAGGGGGGGGGGGAGAGGCAAATATCATCTCCAGTGTCGTAAACTGCTAAAAATTGTTTTCGGGACACGCCAGGTTATAAAAGATCCGAGACAAGGGAGTATTTTTTTAAAAAAACAACACCAAGACATCAGGCGCACAGGACAAAGATAAGATTTGGGTCTCACATCTGCTTATTCATGACTAGATCCATATGCGAGCGCTTGAAGCGGGGGGGGTCGTTGTTCAGCATGATCTGAGCAGTAGAAATAGCGAAGATACTCATTCTAGAGGGAATCTATCCTCTTTGTGTATTTTAGCCTTCTTCTGTTTCATCCCCGCGAAAATAAGCCAAATTCCTCTCGACGGGCACGACATCATGCTGCTATAAACCCCCTAACCTCCAACCCCCCTCCTCTTTCTCTCTCTCTCTCTCTTAGCAAATGATATCATGCGCAGATTCTACTACCTTTGTCTGGTCCCCCGTGTATACGACCAACGCATAGACGTATCTGCAGAGGGAGGGAGGAGGAGAACGACCAGAAAGATGATAATACCGTAGATACAAAATCAGGCTCTGTGAAAACTAGAGCTCCCTTTTCATTCATGGATGTAATTCGTTACTTTTGACGCACCCCCCCCCCCCTCACCCTCGCAGTTCTTATATTCGGCTTCCGAAGTTGACAGACAAGTAGGTTGAAATACAAAGTGCTGCTACTACTTTGTTTCTTTCATAATTGCTCCCCTCGGAAGGAGATGGTTTGAGTTTAGCGAGTGCCGCTCCTCTCCAAGCAGTAGCTGGCCATCGAACTGGTAGAGTGCCGTGTGAGGTCTCTGTGATGATGCGTCATTGGGGAGGAGGGGGGCGAGGAGAAGAGAATGAGCTCCGGATGAATAATACTGCGTACTCGGCGCATATACTTCAGGTAGTCAATGGGAAGGATACGACAACGCATATACAACACCCGTATTGCATAAACTAACGGCTTCGGCGCTACTGTGATTACCTCGCACTTAACTACAATTTCGCCCTCTCGTGCGAGCACATCAGGGCTTAGTTTGGCTGTTTCCTTCAATGCCTTATATTAGCAGGAATTTATGTCTCAGATGCATGCAAAGAGAACTGAGGAAGCCTTTAGATTGTGATGAATGATACCTGCCTCAGCTTTAGATTCGTCTCTCCATCAAGCGTTGCGGTTTGAATGCCACAATCACCTGACAAATGGGGAATGTTTGGAGGGGACATATTCACACCGGATTCTTCGTATTCAACATACTGTTGAAAGTGGCTTCTATTTATTGCCCGCCGAAATCCACCCCCGGCCCTCACCCCCTCCCCCTCCTTTCTGCGCTCATCGAACGAACCATTTGGTCTTGAGCTTGTTAGCAAGACTAAGTCCGCCGGAAACACCCCCCCCTCGTTCACCTGAGTAATGTGATCATGTGAGGCCTACGAATCCTATGTTTTCAGATTGCGTCTGGGCTATGATAAAATGCTACTACTGCTGCTACTGCTGCTGCGGCTGCGATAATAGCCTAGCCACCACCTTGATTACATGGCCCACTTGCAAATCTTCCCATCTCGTTCTCCGGGTCTCGCCAGATTCCCCCGAGATCAAAACTTCAACTTGCCTCCGATTCTGCTCTCGATCGTTCTGATAATACGTAATTAGTCACAAAAACGGAAGGCTGGCTGTAAAAAATCTATCAAATCTTCATAAATTCATAAAGTGTCACCTTATAGCGTTTATAGTCATCAATGCCGTCTTTTATCGCTGTTACTCCCAGCACAAACGCCAAAGGCGTGACAGTTGACCACACAGGAATGGTAGAGACGCCTGGAAACAACAAAAATCAGCAAAAAAGGCCGCTTGTGTAGCTTTAATTTCGCTCCTGTTCTATATGAATCACCTGGTATAGATGTGACAATCGCCACCAAAAGAAAGTAAAAGTTGGCAGCCTTTTGAAACTGCTCGTAAAGGTTCTGTGGCCCATACAACAAGAGTTTAGGATGTAGGTCGTATAATATTCTAGTTGTCAGTTTATAATAAGTTCCTTTACTTAAATTTCGCTTTCTCCCTACTGATTACTTACCTTGAAGAGGAAGTTCCAAACTGTATATCGAGTTGTGCTCACATAGTTGGACATGAATTCATGTCCATACACTATCTCCTGGGGGAAGTTAACATATATTAGTTTGAAACAAAAATGAACAATACCAGCAAGATACCGGGTCTCCAGAAAATGGGGCATTTGAAATCACGGTTCGAATGTCCTCCATATCACCCCGATACGGTCTGAAGCAGGGGAGCCAGCTGCAAATTCCTCCACACGAATGCCTGGCATCTATACAACAATGTATAAATTAACAGTCGATCTTACGAATTCCAAAATTTTGATTATTCTTCAAGGTTATTTCATGTGCAAAATTTACTCAAATATATTTGCGACATCGAGATGATGACCCGCAAATATGTTCAATATCCAATCGCAAAACTACAAGTTTGACGCAATTAATGTCCACCACTGACCCTGTTCATCTTCACGCTTTGTATTATATTCCCCGTTCCCCTTTTTTTCCGCCTTCTTGTCTTGTCCCATCGCGGATCTCTTCTGGCAGCCCAATCGAGACTAACAAAAGTTTCCTCACCAGGGGGAGCAGGATGCAAGAGTGCTGTCGATTTCCCCAGGATAGTGTTTACCGAGTGCCGACCATTCCCGTGTGGGAGCGACTGTCCGTTCTGAATCACTGGTCTCTCTTCTTCCTTCTTTTCTGGTTGCCCACAAGAAAGTACAGGAAGTCAAGGGTGGGAGCGTGTGCCTCCCTTTTAGATCTGTTCTGCAAACGAGCCAAAACGGATCAATTTCTAAACTTACGACATGATTATGCACCTGTCGCTCATACTAAACATCCACTTGCAGGCGACACGGAGGAAAAAGGAAGTTGTAAATTGTTTGAAAACTTCGACTGACGTCTTCGAAGCAAGTCGCACATAGGGAAAACACCTTAAGACTTTCCTGCGTGTTTGATATGAGTAGCTAACGCGTGTCGCTGATATTCCTTTTGATTCGTCCAGATTTCAAACTGTTTTTGCCACACTATCGTTGTCGTAGCAGCATGTTCCTGTGAATCATGTCTCAGCAGGTATTTCCGCTTCACACAACGATTCGTGTTGCAGTCTCTCCTGGCTTTTTTATCGACAGCGACATCATCTCGGAAATCAGGAAATCTTACGAGTAGCAAACTTTTAGATTGAAATTATACATATTTCCATCGAAATATGAACCTAATGCATGATAAAAATTTCTCATTACATAATCATCATTGATGAGTTAGGTGTGATCCTTGTTGATGAAATATAAGAGATATTTCCCTATCAAAATATGTTCTAACTTATATTCAGTTCAAGCCCTATCGGAACGCCTTGTGCTCGAACTCCGAGCAGCGGGCATGGAGAATTACTCCAGCCATGTCCCTGCAGCGATAGCCAGTGAGATAACGCATATAACAGCTATTATATAAATCGGAAAATGATTCGATGATTATGAAGCACATACATAAACGTGCAAACAGAGTAATGACATGATATCGTAGGAAATTTGAATGTACCTGAAGTTGTAACTAAAGAGGGCTTGATTTGTAACAGAGACCAAACTAGCGAACGAGCGAACCTTTCTAGCATGGTAAACTGATGTAATTATATACGACTTTAAATACGCATATGGTCTCCCTCCCTCCCTCCCTCCCTCCCTCTCTCTCTCTCTCTCTCTCCCTCTCTCTCTTTTCTCTCTCAATGAATGTGAGATGCATCCTACGGATACTTTGTTATCCTAACAAAAAACATCATCGCTACTATTTTCATGAAGGGTACGCACGTCGCTAAAGATGTTTGCGTTGGGATACGCAATCGCTTTCGCGCATACCTACTTTTTCCCCGCGGAGACCTGGTAGGTGTTATTTTGATATTTGATCCAATTCGAATCCTGTGAGGCCTTAAAATGGGGAATCACATGACAAACATACCCTGTCAGATGTTGGGGATTTGGTTCCATATTTATAATTTCCTAAATCAAGGATTTTTCCCTCTCCAATGATAACGACACGTGCGTGTAGGATGGACAGAATTATCGCCGTGTGGTTTCAAATGACAGGACTCGCGTTCTTCGCATACGGAGTCATCAGGTGTACCTGCCTTTCCTACCTTTCCTACCCCCTCTTCCCTATCTTTAATATTGTCTCTCCTAGTTTTTCCCTTCAGAACTCTCCTCTTCACCCTTTTCTGGCCTAACTAACACCAATAATATGAATTAAATTCAGGTATAACCGTATGAAAGAATGGATCCGGTCAACACAAGTAGATATCACTTGTCGGAATGATGATCTTCCTATGAAACAGGTCAGAGAAATAATATCGCAAAATTCCTCTCTTTGACTAGCATCAGCAAATTACATTCAACACACCATAATTGCATCACCCCCCTTTTCACTATAGGTCGCCACTGTGATGTCGATTATTCTCATTGCCGGTATAGCACACGCTATTGTGAAGATGGAATGGTGGAAAGAATAGAGCAATTACTTCAATTCATTCCAATTAAGAATTAATTTGATCAAGCGCTAACTAAACGTCAAGATGCTTTCGGTGAAATTGTAACATCGCGTGCACCGTTATGGGACAGGCACAGCAGTTGTATGAACAGAATGAAAAATATTTTAACGTCAATGAATGGAACAGAATATACATCTATTTCTTAGAGGTACATGTCGCGTGCATGACCAACTCGATACATATCTGCACACATATCTATCTAGGCCATATATTATATGCAAGTTAATTGCATAAACTGCATATGTTTTTCAAAGCCCCATGACATATATACATACATACATACATACATACATTGCCATGTATGATATAGCGATATGTGCATCATCACGTAGCAACATTGTACCAATTGATAAATGCGCTACACCTCGAACTTAACTAGTTAAGAGATGATAGAAAGCATTGCTAGATTGCATTGCGCGCCGCATACCGTTACATAATTATACATCTCTAGATCTGCTCCTCCGCGTGCATGCATATCTACATGTGACCGACAAGCACATATTTGGGAGCAACAGCTGCATTTACTAGTTTATGAGAGTTGCATGGGCACTACCAGCGAGTAAATATATATTAAGTATGCGAACCGTTCAGCACTTATCTTGGCATTGCATCGATCGCAGCTCTTTCGCTCGCATTTTACTAGTTTTAGATAAGTGGGTGTCACGCAACGAAATACAGTTGTTCGTTTTTTACTTTTAGCAAGCAATTGCCTTCTCTGGTCTCACTAGAATGTATTCTGTTCCCATGTCAACCTAGAGTCCGTAGCATCATATTCAGTATACTCACTCTTTCTGTAAAACAATAGCCTTCAAGTAGTATTGCAAAAATGAATGTCGCTTCACCTGGTATCTCCTTTCCCTCTCTATCCAGCGCGACACTGAACCCCATTTCCTGTATATGCAAGTTAAACAATTTCTTCAGATCTCAACTCAAATTCGCAAATAACAAAACTTCGCAGAGTGAAGACAATGAACGACGATGAAGCCTTGAGTGAATGCCTTTCAGTTTCTAAACTAAACAATACTCTTTGGAAACTGATTCCATTTATCTTTCAACCACTTCTTAACAAAAGGAATTCGGCCTGGTCTTTCGTTCGTCAATAGTTCCAAATGAAGCACATGTTGGCTGTGAATAGCATACCCATTGTAGTGGATCCGTCGTTGCAACTGTCGGATTTTAACCTGCATGATTTATTCAAAGCTTCATGCTCACCATAATGCAGAGTATGTGTAGGACGCAATACACGCGTAACAGAAGAGAGAGGAGGCAGGCAGGAGAGTCTTCGCTTACAAATACACACACCAACGTTGAATAATACATATGATGTGTGTTGCGTAAAGAAACGTATCCCAAGACATATTATGAATTCGTGCTGACATGATTCACTGATACTACATGACGATAGATGAGAATTTAGAAATGGAAGGAAGCTCCCATAATCACAGCAGCAGTAGTCCTAGTAGCTACATCAATAGCAGAATATATAGTAGTAGTAGTAGTAGAAGTAGTAATAGCAGAGGACCCTCGTGCCCACAGGCAATTTGATTTGGTGCGGATGGAAGTATAAGATGTATCTAAGTGAGAAGAGCAAAAGGAAGACTTTAGATGAGTTGTGGCAGCGACATAGCGAATACTGGCAAGGGTGCTCGTAGTATGATGCAACAGTAACTTCTAAATGACAGCTCGATTGGCTGCTATTACCCCTCCGTCATTCCATCGTACATGAGAACAGCATATCTTCCCGATTTATCTTTACATGAGGGGGGATCAAGAATAGTAGACACATATATGATATCTTAGCGATGCAGAGATCAATCAAGCAACATCAAGAACGATAGGCAATATACGATATGTTTGTATGGATTTCATCATCGACCTCATTGCACAAGAAATCAAGATGAATTTTGGATATGGGATCTTGAAGCAAACCAGAGGCAGTACCGAAGCCGCATCACAGCCATGCCACCATTATCATCATTATCACCACCACCACCACCATCATCATCATTATCATCACTGGCGTTGATTCCTACCCAAATCGGGAAACCACTGCACCACTGCACATCTGTCGTTGTTCAAGTTGAGCTCCACTTCTTTACTCCTGGCAGAAGAGGACAGATAGGTAAGTGGGAAGGTAGGTGAGTAGAAGCACACCAGGGAGGAGGAGGAGGAGGAGGAGGAGGAGGAGGAGGAGAAGGGGGAGAAGGAGGACAACGGCATGATGATGTAATAATAGTATGCCATATGTTGGCAGTAGTTTTCGTTATATCGTGGATTTCAGCAACTGTAATCAGTATTCTCATCTTAGAACCGCCCACATTCACCGAAGAATGATCTAACTGCGTTTCTCTATTTCTAGTGAAAGCGCGATCATCTTCCACTTGCTCGTCCAGACAGCTATGCTATTACTACTACGACGACGACGACTACTACTACTACTACTACTACTACTACACTGCTATCGTACTTCATGGGAGGCACATGGTGCAGGGTACAGTTTTCCACACGTTGGGCGAATTGATCTAGAAGAGGAGGAGAAATAATAAGAAGATGCTGTTGATGGTATATACATTTGCTGTAGTACAAAAGGCCCTACTACCTTGCGACATTTGTATCGTAAAGTTTAGTCTCCAGTCCTGATCCATCAAAACCTGTATATTGAAGTATGCGGGGGGAGTTGGAGAATGAGGATGGGGGGGAGGGAAAAGAAAAAGAAGAAGAAGAAAAGGAAGAAGAAGGAAGAATGGGGAAGGCTAGTGATATGCTTTATTCGAAAGAGAACTACTGCATATCCACATGTGCAAGGAAGAGATTGGAGAGAGAGAGAGAGAGAGAGAGAGAGAGAGAGGAGGGGAGAGTAAGAGAAACGTTGTGATATAGTCATTGTACCTCATATTTATCAATGTCAGCCTCATATGACACTATTTTTCCGTACTGTCCGTTTCGTTCCGGTTGGTCATACAAAGCTGCGACAATGCGGATGATGCAGAACACACGCAGAGAAGAAGGAAGAACCGTCATACTTCATCATCATAAGCGAGTGCAACCGACAGCTCAACGGCGCGAAATGGAAGAGAGGATACTCCAAAGGCATTTCACCAAAGCTTGATTGAAAGAACAAATTCTGATTTTCATGTCAGTATATGAGAGAATTGTTCTTAACTCTCCTCGCCCTTTATTTTTCTATCGCTCTCTGGGGAAAATAGAATACTTACTTAAAGCCATGACACGTGTTCCTGGAGGTAGGGCCATCAATTTGCGCTGTTCTTTCGATGATAACTCCTCTCGCCGGAAATCAGCGCTACTAATAGCAGCCTCCCCTGAAAATAAAAGAGGATAAACAATGGAGGACCTGGGCATATAGGAGTGCGGAGCTTTGAAGTGAAAACACGGGTGTTAGCTCATAAGTTGTGCTGGTGGGGAAGAGGGGCAATATTCTTAGCGGCAAGTAATATGTTTTGATGTCATTTCCCCCCCCCCCCTCTTTTGCCTTCTTGTTACATTACCCGCTGTGGACAGATTTCTAGTAGCCTGCATGCGGTATTTGGCGAACATCGCGCTATTGCGATCATCGTAGACATCTTCCTCCTGTAGCCCATTTTATGATGATGATGATGATGATGAGAATCGAGCACACATCCAGGCGTTGTGTGTTTGTTTCATTTGTGTATCTCTCTCTCTCTCTCTCTCTCTCTCTCTCTCTCTCTTATTACGTGTTTGATCTTGCTTTGTTCACGTCCTACTCTTCGACAACTACTATTACTCCAACTGCAAATACGTGTTGCTGCTACTTCGCTTCTCATGAACCCCCCCCCCTTCTCCACCCCTGACCCACCTCCTAAATACTGTTGTCATTGTACTGCCATGATAATCTATGTTCCTACCTCAGCACCCCATTTATCATCTTTTATGCGTTTCTGGTGCTTCACAGCGGTGAGATACGCCTTCGGAATCTCCATGCGTCTCTGAGCATATACCGAGGAGGATTCCTCCTCCCCCAAGTCGTTTCTGTTCTCTTGCTGCTATGAGCCAAAAATCAAATCATAGAAAGAGGAAGCTCGTCATAAAGTGGCATTTCGCTGTATGAATCATCGTGAAACTCGTGATTTGAAATCACTAAAAAATAGAGTTGTCTTGGACGGACAACCTGTTGGATTATGCGCTTCTGTTTCTCATCCCTCGCTACTGTCGTGTCCACCGCAGGTCTCGTTGCATTCTATATTTATTCATGTATATTAGAAGGCCTATCATCAGGACGACACAGCTGCGCCTATTAGTAGCGTGCTCTTTAGAAATGGCGTGGTAAGTGACACCTTCGTCTCATCTTTCACTTGCATGGTTGTGGGTGAATGGGCTTGATGCACAGGAATGGCTGCTTTGTCAATGAGATCCGACATGTCAATCCTCTGCTCTGTCAGTGCATGGAATATATCAATTAATATATATATATATATATATATATATATATATTGTGTGTACGTGTGCGCGTGTGTGTATTTTCGTTTACGCGTTGCTTGATTATATCAAGCTGCAGTCTCTCTCTCCTCCCGTATTCTTTTATTATATTGTAATCTCTCCATTAAGCACCTCGAACATTGCTCGTATGCAAATCGCCAATATCGTTTGCACCGCCACCGCCACCACCACCACCACCACGAGGGCTGCTGTCGCTCTGCTGATCCTCGTCCCCCTGCTGCATCTGCATACTCGATGACAACTGCTGAAGCTTCATGCTTGAGAAAGTTACTGGCATCGAAACAAGGGAGAAAAGGGGTGAAAAACGTGAACAACAGGTTAAGATGATGAAGAATGAGAGAAGAGGGGAGGAGATGTAATAGAAAATGCAAGAATGAAATGTAGCAAATCTTCTTTTCGCTGAATGTTAAGGTGGGCATGGATCTCGAAGTTAGGATAGCTATGAGCGGCTTTCAAGTTACTTTTCCTAGGGGCGTCGATATGCTCATGTGGGTGTGTTCTTGTCTGATCTTTCTCTATCTTATTTTTCTCGTCCCCCCTTGCAGTAGCCCCATTGCGCCTCTCTCCAGAATGCTCCCCGGGGTGGGATATCAGACCCTATCAACAACGACGAACGGTAGCGCAGTGATAATCATGATGATGAGGAGGATAGTGAGAAAATGAAAAATGTAGAAGTGCCAAAACTCTAACTCAAATCCAAATGGTTTTCCTTCTGCAACCCAGTAATCCATGATTATACGGTACAGATGCAAAACTACAAGATTTATTCGTTGGAACATATTCGCTATCTACACCACTGCACAGCTTACAGAATTGCTTCGGGGAAACTGGTCCGGAAAAAGCTCAGCATATTCGACATTTTGCCTCGCTTCATCCTCCTCCTCGTCGTTGACAAGGGGGGGAGGAGGGTCTACGTTCATCCATTTCCTTCTCTGTCTGGGTCGGGAATCTGGCCTGCTTACAGCACTTACAGCACCAGATCTCTTTGCAGCAGATGATGGGTAATTGTTTTGCCTTCTACCAAAAGCCGATGAGCTGCGCGGTATACTCCTCCCTCTCCGCCGCCGCCTCGTTCTTGACCGGCTGCTGCGGGTGTTTCTCCTCCTCCTCCTCCTTTGCAATGGAGTTCCACCTTGTCCTCCCCTAAGCACGTCTAGAGATGATGCTCCAAGACTCCGATCGCCGATGGCTAGGGTTATGTAGAAACCAACAAATAAGAAATAACAATAAATAATGCTGTCTGTGCAATGAATATGCCACGAGACGCACAGAGATGCTTCTGTCTAGGTGTGTGCAGATCACATTTTGTGGTTAATTTCGATGTTAGAGCTTGTTAAGAGGCAAAAGCAAGAATACTGAACGACCAGATGATATGCCTACAATCCTGCCACATCCCTCAATTTCTCCGCATCCCAATCCATTTTTGAGGACGGATTTCTCTATCCCATTAAAGTTACGAACCGAAGCATTTGTGTCAGAACCTGCAGTAGCAAGTGTAGTAGTAGTGTTTGATGTCAACGAGCCTTCCCTTTTCTTCATATCTAAACAATTACGTTGGCCCGATTGAAAGAGGAGAACTGTAACTACAATTGAAATGCTGGTGATGGCGGGGCTTGGCGAGGAGCATGGGCGCTGTTGATCATCGCTGCACTCGGAGCGCATGTTGGTCACACATCGGTTAATAATCGAGCATCGTTGTCGCAGGCCAAAAATGCAGAAGTTCCTGGTCGTTTAGGATTAAGCGACATAGAAAAAAAAAGAGACCGGAAACAGAGAAGATAAATGAAAAACACGGTGCATTCGAAGTGAACAGATGAGACGGAAAAATAATTTGATCCATTTTCGTTCAGAGACTTGCTTTGACATGCCAGAATCACTAAAATTGTCATCATTATTCGAAGTGAGCGAGGGGACGTTGCCGTTGATGCTCTATCGAAAAGATAAGTAAAACGTCGGATGAGAATACTTCCGAAATGTACATAACGACATCCTCTACATTTAGTTCATAGGGTAAAATTGAGGCTGTTTTAAAGAAGAGTTTTGTTCCGGGAGATTCACCAAGAAGAGAAAGAGCAGCATTCAGGAAAAAGAGAAAATGGGTGCTATTTCTCATGCGTTTTATTAACATCCGTCAGATTTATCATAAAATCCGAAGGCATTTCCACTATCATACTGCAAATGTTGTGTCCTAAATTGCAACCGAGCACGTTCCCATCCGGCTTACCGAGCGGGTGTCATAAACGAAGAAGGTACCACAGACCCTATCCCCCTTCCTCCTCCTTGCAAATACCGGAGAAATTTAGCTGATCTTCTCCAACATCTCAAACGAAGAGATAGGAATAACGGTGTGGGAAAATTTAGAGGATGCAGCCTGGAAAACTAAGAGACTCCGACCCGAGATGCAGCTTGGTTATTCAAATGGAAGATAAGAAAGTGAAGAAACTAAAAATGAAGTTAAAGGGTCTTCCTTCTCATTTGAAACCCTCCTCGATGAATGGGAAAAAAACAAGTTATCATCCAAAATATCAAGGTACGCTCATCAACTTATAGCCCACGTGCAGTGGTAACTGACCTATCCCCCTTTGTTCCCTCCCCCCGTTCTAAAACAGGAGACATTTTTCTACCGGTAGAAATTCATGCAAAAGACTACCACATTGTAAGTAAGATCCATCCCACAATTTTTGGGAGCGCCTACGAAGCAATTCGACTCACAGACCAAAAAAGAGTCCTCCTGAAGGTATGTGGACACGTATTATTCTGCGAAGTATTGAAAATTGCTGATATCATTTTCCTGCTTTGAATAGGTTACCGACTGTTCAAGGATAAGATACTACTACAACGGTGAAAGTCCTGAGAGAGAGATAAAAATCTTCAAAGCGCTCTCGAGTGAGAAGCAAAGAGAGCACCCTGGAAGGCGACACGTGGTCAACCTCGTGGGTTGGCTCGAGAATTCATCACGGCTGGCAGTGGCGGTTGACTGGTGCAATGGCGGAGATCTTATCGACAATATCCCTGACAGCGGTATCCCTGTGCGTGAAGTGAGGTTATTTACTCGCCAGCTTACTCTAGCGCTGATGTACGTGCACGAGCGAGGCTTTTCTCACCTGGACGTAACTCCCGAAAACGTCATGCTACATAAAGAGAATGAAAGAACCGAGGTGCGCTTGATTGATTTTGGTGGAGGAGGCAAGTCTCATTGTATGCCGCCCGAACGATTCTGTGGAGAAGTTTTCGACCACCAAAAATGTGATGTATGGGGGTTGGGGCTTTGTGCTCTGGCCATGGCATCAGGAAAGCTTGGTCTCAGTATCACAGATAGTCCCACTGAAATGAACGAACGATATACACTCCTCACCGGAGGTGCACGATCTCTACAAGAAAATTGGAAGATCGATGCCACGCTAGCCGATCTACTTTCTAAGATATTCCTCCCTGAGAGTGAAAGATTGACCCTGAAGGAGATACTACAGCATCCGTTCCTGATGGATAAAATGCCAAACGCTGCACAAAAGAGGAAGATTCCTTCCTTGAAGATCAAAGTTGAGCGGAATAACAGCTATACAGTGGCGACAGGACCTCTGCATCATCAACCCAAAAGAAAACTAGCGTTTGCGATGTCACCAACCAAAACTGAAAAGAGGTTCAAGAAAACACATCAAATGAGCAGAAGATAAGGCTACAAAAGCATAGTGTTGTTGCTTTGTTTTCCGACTTCATTACAGATTTTACAGAGGATAAGGAGAATGAGTTAAAAAAATAAGAAAATGAGATGCCAATTGTGCTTGAAAAGAGAAAATAAAATACTTTGATGAACCTGGTCTTCGTATATATATGATAAAGGATTTGAGAATATAATTTGTGTAGTTTCTTCACGCCCATAGTCACTTAACTAGGTTTTATACTGTTTAATGTATAGTTTAATTTATCCCATTGACGTAGCATAGTAATAATTGCTGTTGCCTATGAACAAATACTTCCTGAATGCAACACCGTAGTTTTATCTAAATTAAAAAATGAATTTTGGGCGAGACGTAGTTGATACATGTATTATGGAATGGCTGCGAGTTTGCATCATTAGCTTGTATGTAGCAACTTCCATTAGAGGCATCGAGTTTGATAGTTTCGCGTGTCCTTTTTGAGATATGTGTGGGATCTGTATTTTACTACCGTGAAGCATCTGTGCAGTGCGACAGGCAATGCTAGAATGTTCCTACACAGTTGCACGACGCGAGTACTAGAGTAACTATGCGCTGTATAGCTGTACCAGATATCATGCTCGTCTTAGTGGTACGGCTTGTAAATGATAAGATAGAGTCCGTTAACGTACGTCTGCCGTGTAGCAGATGGACATTCAAGCATCTATAGCTAGACATGCGAACAGCATTGAGCGATATGTACAATATTTGATCAACGCCATGCTAGCATGCATGCAGGTTGCACTTGCCCGCATCACAGCTAGCTAAGCATATGCTAGATATGGCTCACGTATGTATTGCGTTAGGCGATGACTAGATGATAACATGGCTGACAAGAAGTGTTGCCAAACGCCATGCTTCACCAATACAGCCTTCACTAATTGTAGCAGGGAATAGATTGCTACGCTGTTATGACTATGTTAGCATGCCTGCAGCAACGCATCATATGCGTCAACGAAGTTCGCACTGTATTCCTGATAATACATTATCTTCAGTCACGACCAGCTATAACTTCATCAATTAAAATTTTGGCCGATTTTCCAATGCCTTTATAGTGTGCTATATCCTTGCTGGATGTAATGGCCTTCTTACATCGCTTCAGCGCTTTTGCGGCATTTATGTAAGCTTTTTGCTTAAATTTGTTTATCTCCGCTGCTCCTTGTCTTTCAAGTTCTTCGATGATATCCACATTCGACTCTGGGCTATCATCTATGGCATATACAAAATCATGCACACTTTGAGGTATTGCGAAATGTTGTCTATCTCTACCGCTTCCATTTACCGTATCTCGTATTGTATTACCTTTTTTCCCGCGCTTACGATTAGATGATGAATCGGCCTTGTCTTTACCATTCTCATTACTTCTGCCTCGCTTCTTTCCTTTCTTTTTTTCTGCTTTCTTCTTCCGTTGTTCCCGTAAATCATCTGCGTCGTTTTCAGACTTCAACCCCTTAATAAATGTAGCGAAATCCTTCGCCAAGAAGGTTCGTTTGAAATTAAATTCTTGGTCGATGTGGACAACAGATGGCTCAAAACCCTTTTCCATCTTTCTGCCACATTTTCTATAGTCGAGAACGACCATATCATGGCCTCCGGATGGACTGAAATTCGGACATAAAAAGATTTGCACCGTGTAGAGTTGAGTGGGCTTACTTGCGTGCGTGTGTTGTGTTTTGCTGTGTGTGTTAGCCCAGCACCATAGCTTAGAAAAGGGATGCAAAAAGCAAAGGATCGTCGTTCGACGGAGTCGCATTGTTTTGGTGAATAAAATACTATTGATACTACATTGAATTATGAACCATGATGCTAATGGGTGAGTGCGCGCTTGTTTGTGCATAACCAGTCACATATAGCGACTCCAATCTTTGGATATCCCCATTCATAGTAGTTGCTTTGACCAAGGCTTCCATCCAAGCCCCATTCGTTGCCTCCAAGGCCTTTGATACTAGATATTGCAACGTGGTCGGGGGCCCAGCTTGTCCCAGCCGCAGCAAAGAGTGTTTTCTTTGGGGTCCCGCCATTTTGAACACTAAGCAGTTCAACATATGACGCTGGGAGCTTGTAATCGAACTTTTCCTCGAACTCCGTGATCTGAGAGACATGATGCATTAGTTTAAAGACGACGAATGGGGTTTATGAAAGATCTCGCTCACCAAGGTTTCAGTGAGCCTGCCACACTTATAGTAGTTCGAATTCCCGAAAAAGTTCGATAGATCGAAGCCACCAAACGCGCTGGACTCACTGGGTGAGGTAGCACTAGGATTTTCTTCCCCCTCCTCCTTCTCCTCCGTCTTTTTCTTCCTTCCTTTCCTTGTTCGAGGTGGCATCAAGAGAGTCTTGCTCCCGTTCCGTGTTCCGACCCGTTCCGCGAATGTCGCTTTTTATCTGTAGATCCACTGAGTTTCACAAGGAGCGACAAGGATATTGGTTGTCGCAGGGGAAAATAGTGATAGCTTGGAGCAAGAAAGCAGGCCGTTTGAATTTAAAACAACGCACACCCCAACTGCGGTGGGACCCACCATCACACCGGAAGGGGGTGTGGTTCACTGAAACATTGGGCCTGTGATAAAACCAAGGGGTGGATCTTATTGATGATCCTCATGAGAGTTCGGGGACACAATAACCGGAGAACCTGTAGAGGCAGGAACTGGGCTGATCCATGGTGCATAGCCTCTTTGATCTCACTCGTCCTGCTCATTGCTACAGAAGGCATTAAGCGAGAGCGGGGCATCCGAAGACACACTGTAATGATTTTTGCCTATCGTTGAGCTCGTAAACAAAGTTTTTAATGCATTTTCAATTTTTCTATGACTGATACAGTTGCAAATAAGTATGCCGTCCTCGGAACCGGATGACCACCATGGCCTGCACGCCGGTTTTCTCACTGGTGGTGAAAAAGATCTATGCTCTAGTGCTCCATGCATCCAGAGCAGATACCCTAGGGTTTCTAAAAATAAGAACCGTTTTGATTATCAGCGAGCAGGTGCCATGATTTTATCGTTCAGCGTCGCAACCGTCGCTCCTTTGATACTGAAGGCATCTCTGCCCAGTGCAAAGTCAGAGGGCCACGGGGGAGGAGAAGAGGTACCCGACACAACGCAAACTGAAGAGGATAATTGGCAGCAGTATCGTTGCTGGGATGAAGTAGACACCGATGCTTCCCATAGAAAAGAGGAGGATGATGGGTTCGTTCCGAATTTCGCAGAAACGGATACGAGTGAGGAGTATGAGCGACTAGCGAATGAAGGGGTACCATCTGACTACGAATCACCGCTCGAGTCCACAGGGGACGATACACCTATGCAACGTGTCAACAAGTACCTTGAGGAAGTAGGAGGGTTCATGGGGTTTCTGGAGCAGGAGGGGTATCCGCATGAAGCGGTGTCCACGCTAGCATACGTACCCTCGAGAAAGGAGACCGCTGCTTGGCCAAAGAAACGGAGGGATGTCTTAATGGACCGCTGGCTTGTGGAAACAGCAGAGCGTTGCAACTTATTAGATCAAATAGACCCTGAAGTTAAAGGGGATCTTAACCTGAAGGACCTCTACGACCCGAAGCGCGACGAGCATAAGTGGATGTTCCCCGGCTATAACTTCACAGCAGATGAAGAGGATGACAGAGAGGCGGAGGAAGAAAATCTGGCGAGACTCAAGGCTCTAACAATAGAGGAACGCAAAGATGAAAAGCTGGCGATAAATGAAACCATTGGATCTTTCAAAGAGAAGGTAAGTCTCGAGGAGGAGATCAACAACAAAATAGATGATCTGGAAATTGATGGAAACAACACAATGCCATCGCAGTACACTGAAGCCGTGCCTAGCGAGAAACAGAAGACCAAGCAAGAGAAAGATCAAGAGGGAAAAGAATCATCGAACGAGCTTCAGATTTTGTATGATGGAAGCTCGCCCTTCTACGCATGCATCGACCACGTGAAATCCGAATACTCTCAGCGCGCAGACGGAATTTACAAGCGACAGACGCACCGCCTAAGGGGACTTTTCCGAGAAAATCACCGAGTCAATTATAATGAGTTTGATGCTATGGAGTGGCAGGAGGCATCCGCATGCCTCTTGCAAGGGGAAGACCTTGTTCTGGTGCACAACACCGTGAAAGAGAAGGTAGTAATTATCAATAACAATGCAGATATGTCAAACAACTTGGCATTGCAGACCTTTCGCACACCTAATCGGGCAATGTTGAACAGACTTTAGGCAGTTTGTTGTCGGAACGGGGAGGGAGGCCGCAAGGTGGTGCTTTGATGCTGACAGTCAGGAAGGTTTATCCTCTCTCTTGTACATCTTTGTGTTTTTATCTACTTTTGAGTCTCATCATTGCCCTATCTGTTTACAGCACGTTGATGAATCACCAAAAGACACCATTTTTAGATGGTTTGGGCGAATTGCACGAAGCCTGGTAGCGTCTTCTTCATCACCTTCCTGCATAAATCATAAAAATTTTGAAAGGAATTGAGTGCCCCGACGCCGGCATTTAAATCTGTTCCACAAATCATGCGAGAAACTTCTGAGTTTTCTTCATTCCCCATTTTATTTAATCAACAGATGAGAGAAAGTTTTGGCAGGGAAGACTTGCTCCGTGCTGTATCCACTGTAACACTCTCAAATAGGAAGAATGAGTACCGGATTTCATTGGCAGTAAGGGAGGACTACGAAGAAAATGAGACTTTGTTGTGCCTTCTAGCCCAGAGAATGTAAAGATCTGATTTATTCAAAATGGTGGCTACTCGTTGATGGTTGTTCTTCGTATAGGCGCGAGATTATGCAATGTAATCGGGCGATAGCTTACATTTCTCACCAAAACTTTGAACGGTAGTACAATGACAGTAGATAATTTCATCTTTGTCTTTGTACTAATTGCTGCAATTTATAATCATCATACTCGTTCTTCATCTAGTTTTGGTCCATATGGATATAGCTTTCGCATCGCCCCTGCTCCAGTTGGAAGTGCATTAGCAGAGGCGATTTTGAACGGAAGCTACGTAGACGCAAAGAAATCTGCTGTGAGGAGTTGCAGTGCATATTATAATGACGATGATGATGCTTCGGAAGAAGATTACTGATTCGTTCAAAGAAGAAGGAAAAATGTACCAAAAACGAAACAGTCCACAAGAAATAATCGAGATGTATCGTAGGCTATTGCCGATTCAGCCGCCTGCGGCAGACCAACTGCAGCCACAAGGCATTGCGATGCACTAGTGACGTATAGAGACCCAACTTATTGTTATATAATAACATGTCTCTACAGGTGTTTTACATCCCAAGCTTTTAACTTATATCAACTCATTATATGCGCTGTGCGCATGGGTGCAACACAGCCTAGCACATTCTGTGTCCAATGCATCGCTCATTAAGACGACAAGCCAATACTGTCCCTATCCAACGTGAGCTTCTATATGTAATCTCTCATAACTACTAGACTAGATGACCCTCAATTCTACGTTTTCTACTGCAAGCAGTGGTGCTCGATCCCTTTTTGCTGTTGCGATGCACATGCTTCGTATGGCCATCTATTTAGCCTTAAAGTGCATGCGATGCGCAAGCGCATCGCCCCACCGCCGCGGGTCACAAAGTCGCAATGCAAGCTCTTCCTGCCCGGCAAAGCAATAGTGCTGATGTTTTTGATATGTCTAGGATCGATCTAGATGAGATGTTGCATGTAGCAGACACTCAGATTTATGCCACACACGCACCTGGAGAGTCAGGATCGACGTGCCCGCGCTCATGTGCTGTGTGCACATGCGTTGCGTGAAGAGATGTGCATGTGCGCTCATTGCATGCTATGCGTAACACACTCAATTATCATATATTAATAATCATATATTCTTGGGCAACATTCAACATCTTAAATTCATTTCAAATGTTTCAAATAATCATAGTGACAAGTCTTACGGAAATGCCAGCTCCAAGCTACGACATCGAGCTTGGCATGTATATCTTCTACTTTACTGATATCCTCATTCATCATGAAGAAGAAGGTGTAGGGCCATATCACTGCACATACATTTCCAGTGATGGGGTCGATGATAGAATCTCCAAAGTATCCAGAAACAGTCACGCCATTTCCATTAGATGTCGTTGACAATGGAAGGAAAGACTCTGCTACCCTGTCCTTTTCGTGGTCATTGTCGTTTAGAGTCTTGATCTTGTGGCTGGTCTCGCCCACCTCTTCAAATGTAGAGTTTTTGGTGAGTAAGTGGCCAAACAGAGGGACATTTCTTTGATAGAGAGTGCGCATAACTTTGGATACAAGTCGCTTGGCCTTGTCAGGTTGAATGGAGATATCTTCTTTTGGAATGTACTGAGGACTAGCGAATCCTTCATATTTTGGTGGGTACGTAAGCTGGGCAGATTGAATCTCATTCCCACGAATGTTCATCTTTGCTATTATTGTGAACGGCATTACCAACACATGGGTTTCTCTTCTCTGCTCGTCGAAGCTTGCTACAGAGGCGGCATAAGCAAAGCTTACATGTCGTCCTATGCTCTGGGTCCGTCTAGGCATTTCAAGCCAGTCAAGGGCGGTCGAGTTGCACACATGTGTCAGCCATGTGCGATCCAGCACAAGCTCACTGTTTAACATTGTAATATCAACCGTTCCGTTTTTGGTAAGGTATCGATTCCATTCAGCGTTGGCGCAGTTATGCGATCCATGCTGGGACGGAAACACTGCGGAGAGGAACCTTCGAATCTACAGTAAAAGTATTATGTTTATGTAAAGCAATTACGATTTGTTTGGCAAATTAGTATAGAAAATTATCTACCGTATCCGATGCAAGTATTCGAAACTCCACTTCCATTTTCTCCGTCTCGTCAACTTCTATCACAGCTCCTCCTCTTTCCATCGATCGAGGCTTTTCCATAAACTTTCCCTCATCTGCGTGGATAGTATCCTCTTCAATTCCACTTGCTGCAAATAGAACCAACCAAATGCTGACTACGACCAGCAGCGTCTTTGAAGATTGTGCCAAACGGTAGTGGGAGGGCGGCAAATCAGCAAACATGGCGCAACTCAGTAAACCTTATCAACAACTTTCTGATCCCAGCCCTTTGTTCATTGCGAGTATTTGGAAGTGATCATGATAAACGCGATGTAGTTGAAGATTAAAACGAACAGCATGATCCACAATCAAGAGCAAGAACAGAACGCTCTCCTTTCGAGAGGAGTGCGGAAGGAAATTGCAGCTAATGCTGATGCTTTGAAAAACAATAAATCTCGCTCGATTTTCGTCTTGCGACAGACTATAACTTAGCTTTTGCATAGCTAAATTGCATGAAAAGTGTCCTAATCCTGTGGCGGGATTGCCGAAAACTCCAACTCACGGCAGCTTTCACAGCGCACCTTCGGGACGACAGTGAGGGGTCCACAACTTGCAACACAAATCTGACAAGGAGAGCATTTGCGGATTGCCGTGTGACTTTCCCAAAATCCTTTTGCTGCATGGAGTTGCTTCATGTTGCTTCGCGTGGCACAGTGTTGCTTCGCACTGCCATGCTTTGGGCCTGTCAGGTCCAGAGGTGGCCCCATTCCAATGTGATTGTTCCGATCTAGCAATGTGAATTGTGAATCAATCAGCGACATGTGATGGCGTTGTGTGCAATGAATTGTTGTGCAATGCTGCAGCTCCATGCTCCAGTGCTCCCTAGCTCTTGTCAGACATCCGGTGCATGCCAGCATGCTGGCATGTCCAAACTGTTCTGCTCCACCTCAATGCTTCCATTCGCATGCAGCAAAGCATTTGGAATGCAATGCAAGCCCAGAAATGAAGACATGCATGCGCTTGCACACCAGAGCGCTAGCAGGCATATGCCAAGGTGTGTGTACATGTGTGTGTGTGTGTGTGTGTGTGTGTGTGCAACAGCAATGCCGACAAAATTGTCATGGCCATGCACCAATGTCGGTGCATGCTAGCATGGTGTACAAGCACATGCACTCTCCGCAAAGCGAAATAAAAGGTCTGTCACGAGAAACTGATTGAATTTGTGCGCATGTGCGTTGGATCTCTAATCTCTAACTCGAATGACATCTCCTACGTGCGCGTGGTGAATGTTCATTTTGCCCCTAGTTCATTTTTAATCTTTCCCCTGACCCCTCGAAGTGTTGAGAGAGCCCATATTATGGTTTGCCCAGATGTAGTGTTCATACTGTTGATACTATCGCTGCTATCTTGCAAACTGTTTTCGTGCCCACCATTTCTTCCTTCCTCACCATTCGGTGTTATTGTCGCCTTTCCTTCCATATTTCCTGTTCCTGCTATCTCTCTATCACCGGCGATTGTTGTGTATTGTGGGTCGCTTTCCACATTTAAATCCAGCTCATCTCCCAGGACGTTCAGCTTCATCGCCCGCGCAGTCATTTTGTTGAGAAATCGGTCATAAAGTTTAGTGGATATAAGTAGATTAGCAGAATCAACTGACTCTGTTTCGTTACCTCCATCTACACTAATATCCTGATTTTCTACTCTATTATCTACTCCTCTTCTGTCCGTGATTGCGACACCTTCGTTGGTGTCGAGACAAAAATTCTCGGAGAGTCCGCTCATCATCTTGGCCGCCCCCCACAGTGCAAGCACAAGATCCTGGCGGTTAAAATAGTGAGACTTCGAGCTCGCTGCGCGCAGCAACTTGGTGAGCAGCTTCGGATTGCAGGAGTCTGGAGAGGCAGGTGAGAGGATAGAAAGGCTCCAAAGAGTTGTAGAGAGAGCCTGCGGGTTCATTCTACCCACAGCCTTCATCACAAGGTCTTCTAGCAAAGGTATCGATCCGATAATAGATGCCATGACGCTTGGATGACCGGTACGATTGAGCACAACAAGCCCCCACAGGATGTGCGTTAGATCTATGGGCCCTACAGCTACCCTTTCAAGGGAACGTAACAAAGCTTCGATGTATTTCCCCGTCATTATTGTGAAACTCGGATCCGCAGCGGCGGCAGCGACAGCTGGATCTATGGTGCTTGTGGTGGCGGTGGTGGTTGCCGCCGTCGTTGTGTTCGATGAGATGTAATTCTCGCTGCTGCTGATGCTGCCGCTTCCGTTCACATCGTTTACATAGCGGTCCTTGGAACCTTGCACCCCCCGCTGTGGCTCGTCTTGACTCTCCGCCCCCTCTTCCAAAAGTTCCTGCTCCTTCTGGGATATGCGCGTCGCAGCCGCCCAGATGTGTAGCGCAACATCGTAGCCATTCATGCGTAATTCCGAGGCGAGCGTTGCCTTCGTAAGCGCGTCAGAGAGAGGGACAGTCAACGGTAGCTGCATGCGAGCATATGCCCAAACCACGCTTGAAATGTCCCGTGGCCCATAGTTACGAATGTCAGAGGTTATCCGGTGCTCAAGCATCCTCGTGCATGCAGGGCCTGGACGCTGGTGCAGCATCGTAAGCGCCCATAGCAGATTACAAATCCCTTGTGGTGTAAACTGGAAACGAAGCCTGACTGCTCGTTGCCGCAGAGCTATTAAGGCCCTACGAAAGCTGTTTTGAGACCAGATGTCTCCACTATCTCCTGATCGCGTTGTGTCGCTAGGGAGCAGTAGGCTTGAGGGCATGCCTTTAACAGCATTCCCACCTTCAGTAGTATCACCACCCAAAAAATCTTCATCGTGGGGAGTGTCCTTATCTGTGCCGCTCCCATCCGACATGTCCTTCCCCCTCTTTCTTTTTTCCCGCCACCTTTTTCTTCGCATCGCCTCCTTTGCATGATTGTGAGCTTTGAACACGTTGGCAAGGCCCCAAGCTATGTTCGATACGTGCGCCGCGCTCAGCTCATTACAGCGCGGTTCCAACATCTTCAGAAGCGCGTCGATGTGAGATTTAGGAGGCAGTCTTTGAAGCTTTCCGAGTGCGTGGATGATGTTTGCGAGGTTGGCACCGCTAATCCCCCCCCCCCCCTCATCTTCGTATATTTGAACGAGCCTTTTCTCTAGCATATGCAACGCCCGATCGATGTCGCGGTGCATATTAGCAATCGCTTGCTTGTCTAAGATTGCAGTTTCTTCCCCCTCTTCCTTCTTATACCCCTCTGAGTTTGTCGTCATGTTCTCATTCAACGCCGAGGAATTACCGCCGAAAGCAGCGGTTTCTGGCACATCGAAGCTGGTCTTGTTCCCTTTGCTACTATACTTGATCTTGTTACGATTTTCAGCCAGTTGATGGCGGTACGGCGATGTGAGTATGCCAAAAGCTCGCAGGAACAGTGAGACTTCGCGTGCGCTAAAATCGCTTATTATTGTTTCTGCACGGCGGCAAAACACGCTCGCCTCCTCAACGCTAAGACGGAAGTTCTTGATGCTTGCTAGCGAGGATAACAGCTCGGTGACATCGAGTGCCGAAAAATCATTGATCCGCTCCATCGACAGGATGACAATACGTCTGTAAAGCGAATAGCCAGTTTTGAAGATGGATAGTGATGAAGATGATGATGATGATGATGATGATGAGGAGGAGGAGGAGGAGGAGGAGGGATAGGTTTTTCTGCCTTGTGGCTTCTGTGCTGTTGCAAAAGCCTTGGCCATATCAACGAGTGCTCGGTGGGAGAAGCTCCGATTGTCGAAGAGAGCGCGGTTGATCGTGCTGAATGCTCTCACGCAGTGTGGTGGCGGGTTCACGTTAAGACGCGCCGCTGCAACTAAGACAGTTTTCAGCTGACTCGGTCCCATTTTCCTTCTCCGTGCCAGCCCTTCTGCCCGCTTAAACAGCAGGATTAACGATTGACGCTCCCCCATTTTCCCCTCGACAAACGATCCTACCGAAGAGATCTCCTCTAGCGCTTTGGTGAGCTCATAAGCAGTTGAGTTCTTTCGGGAAAGAACCTGCGCCGTTGTCCTCCGGATTCTGACTATTCTTTGAGCCTTCTCCAACGTTTGGATCTCATGCAACTGCGCTGCTGCCCACCATACCCTTGACCTCTCGTTTTTCACCAGCTCGCTGCGATGGTGTTGTTGAATATTAGGGGAGAGATCTTGCAACTACCAGTATGGGGGGCTGCTATTAAAGCATGCGCGTACGCTTGTGCGCGCGTGTGTGTTTGTGTGAGGGACGAGAGAGAGGGAAAGAGAGGAAGAGAGAGAGAGAGAGAGAGAGAGAGAGAGAGAGAGTGAGAGACCATAAGTGTAGTATCCTGCTTATATTTTTACCTGTCGCGGATCCCTAGAAACCAAATAAGCTTATTTTTCAATCTTTCATCCAGTTGCAGCTGGAGTGGAGGCGAAGCCAGAGTCTGCACATTTTTTTAACATGTGTCATACAGCAATCAATGATGACTCTTGTGCGACAATGATTAGATGATGATGATGATGATGACGACGATGATGATGGTTGTGGTGGTGACGATGATGGTAATGATGATCACGGTGATGATAACAAATTTCGGCTAAGCTGATAGCTTTGCATGGAATTGAACGCTAAAACTGCTATTAAGTGCGACAGGTGACAACAACTTGCACTGCTGCATTGATGTGAGCACCAAAAACGTGCATATTCCGTACAATGAGGCTTATACCATATCGAACACAGATCGAAGCGAGATGTCACTACGTAAGCCCCGATTCTTTGTTAACATCGTCTCTGAGGGAGGGGGAGGGGAAAGGAGAATCCGGGGATCAATACTTTCTCTCACGCTTGCTTAGAAGCAGTCAGTCATGGTTAAGCTGGTATATTGGAAAATCAACAGATGATTTCAGACAACATACCGACTTTAACACGCACAAATATACAAAACTGTTTCTTCAAGTTAGAAAACGGCAAACACACAGATGCAGGGTTCTCACCCATTGTCATCATAATCAGTATTGGATCGAAAGGAACGGTTTCAAAACCAACCTGCCATAGCCGAGGAAATTCGCTGTCGTAGGATATCTCGCGCTTTTGCATCTTCACCCAACACCACTTCTTCCCGCTCGATTTTAAAACTTATCTGAACGTAGGATGGATGAAATGATGATTGACGGATAGATTGAAGAAGCTGCATCTACATGCATGCCTTCAAGAGTTCGTCCTCTGCTCTCTCTCTCTCTCTCTCTCTCTCTCTCTCTCTCTCACTCTCTCCCTCCCTCTCTCTTCCTCCTCCCTCCCCCCCCTACGAATTACCATTCTGCCCATCGACCAGACGATACGTATGAGGCATCTCAGCTTATGCGGACGGAAGACGTCCAAATCTAATGATGATAACAAGTGAACAAGATAAACAGCTCTCTCCCTCATTCTCTCTTTTTCGGGCGGGGAAGTAGACAGAAGTTGGAAACCAACAGTTGCCCCCCATTTTCGGATCCCTTTTTCTTTACGTTGGAATTTAAGAGAAGAATAGAAGAGCATGGTAGATCTAACTTAGAGAGGAAAATAAAGTATTTTTCGCTGATGACCTTTATCCGAGTGAATGATTTGCCGTATGCGCTGGTAAAACACAGGTGGCGCAGGTCTCTTTAGTCCTACAGTAGTACAACAACAGCAGCAGCAACAACAACAACATCGTTAATAATTCCCCCAAATCATCACTGTATGGCTTAAATTATTGTGCCCAAGCATCCTTTCACGCACGCATGTAGAATGAGAAAGAGAGAGAGAGAGAGAGAGAGAGAGAGAGAGAGAGAGAGATTCACAGTGGGGATAGAAGTAGGATAGGATTGCATCATTCTATATTCTTCTGTTTTCATTCTTCTCACTTGCAAGACTCCACAGAATGTCCACGACCAAGAAAGGGGAAATTTCTTCATCTAATCATAAAAACAATAAAAATAAATTGTAGCGATACACGGGAATACGGCATCGTCAATAATACGACATTGACTAATCAGCCGCAATCTTTGGTATACCAGCTAATGATTATTATGTCTCCAAAAACCTTGCTGTAATAGATGCGTCGCTCTATCCGTAAGAGAGGCGAATATGCGGTCGTAGGTCTCATTATCTTTTAAGCGAGACAGTGCAAGCATTGCGAGCTACGTTATCAATGAAAACTTATCAATCAAAGCAGAAGTGGACACTGGGGTTTAAGAAGGAAGATCGGGAGGAGATATATGAGAGGGAGACGCACACGTTCAAACACACACACACACACACACACACACACACACACACACAGAGAGAGAGAGAGAGAGAGAGAGAGAGAGAGAGAGAGAGAGAGAGAAATCTAGTATGCTCCAGACCCTTATTTGACTTGCATCCAAACTCGGTATTAAGTCTGGTAGCTGGTGTATTGAAGAACGCCATTCAAGCTCTGCAGATGGATCGTGCTCGAACTCCTTCCTGCGTCGTTAGATGTTTTTCACACAGTTAGCTCTTCGATTTGCGGCAAAAGAATTTGTCATTCTCCAAAAGTGTTAGCAAAAGAGGAAAGCGGTCAGTGTCACACACGCACATGAGCGCGGCTTGGCCGCCCCGGGTAAGAAACTCCATCCGGCTTAGCAAGCATTGTACGTCATTGGGCTTTTGGAACAGGGCATCTCCACCGCTATCCAATAATGATTTGACTTCCTCTTCCGCACTCGGTGCCTCATCCTTCCCATGATGACTATTCTCCTGATATCATAGTTTATTCGTCCAACCAGGGTTGCAAGAATGATGACGACGACGACGACGACGACGATGATGATGCAATTCCGCGCTTGGGATGTTGGTTCGCGTCATGCTGTACTCGTGTGTGTGTGTGTGTGTGTGTGTCTGTGTCTGTGTGTGTGTGTGTGTGTGTGTGTGTGTGTGTGTGTGTGTGCTTGTGTCGTTAATACCTGTTGATTTAACTGGCAGCCGCGTTGTAGGGGAACAAACCTGCCTCGTTCAAACCGTAGTTTTCCTAAGCAGAGATCCGCATTTGTTGATATGATGTACTTATAAATGCATGCTGTCGCACGATGAGTATTCGTGAAGAAATCTGGGAAGCACTCAACGGCTCGCACTCATTTACTAGTACAAGAAACTTCAAGCATCCAAACCATCATGATGGTAGTGGTGGTAGTTGAGTACTACTTGCAGTTGTTGTTGTAGTAGTAGTAGTAGTAGTAGTAGTAGTAGTAGTAGTAGTCATAGCTGCTGTAGCTCAAAGATAACCTAATTTTACCATGTGACTTTTCGAGACGACGAGCCGAACCAAATGGAGTTCCAGACCGATAATACCTATACCGAACAAAACTGTTGTTTGAACTGTTCGACGTGTCTATCGCTCTCGCTGCACACCATTCGACCCCAAAGAAAAAATAACCGCTTACAAACACTCTAAATCAGCCGCTGTGGATAACTTGCCTGGATGCGGAGAAGTAAGCTGAGACTCCTTGTGCTCGACGGCAGAGCGGTGTGGTTTGGGGCACAGCATACGATAATGCGAGGGCGTGATGAAACCCAATCCCTTGAAGAGTTGCAATCAGAATCGTAGCCAAGTGCAAAAGTGGAAAATTCATTGCAAGCAGAGCCCGGCCTCGTATGTGCTTCGCTCCCCCCCCGTCTACCACACGATGGGGAGGTGCTGTCCCATGGGTATGGATTGGAGGCCGTCGTCGGTAAAACTACTGCTGATTTTATGTCAGAAAATATTGTTTTGTAGATTTAGATGTTTTCAGCGTGATTCTTTGACCAAATCATTCAATTGTTTTTTTTGGAACGGCTTCTCTTTCTTTGCTGATCTGCCGAGGAGAGCAATCGCTCTCTTTCTAGCGACAACAATGCAGGTTAAGATCGTCGAAACAAGTTCTAAACTCGGGGTATTTTCCATTTTGGATCTATAAAAACCCTATTTTATGATGCGACTTCTATGAATTAACGAATAAATGCAAATGTGGAGATAAATTCCAATTACGTAGTCATCTTTCAATTTCCATCTCTGTCTATAGGAATCGAATAGACAAACCTGATTAAATAGGTCATAATTCGATAGGTTAAATAGCGAACATAGTTAATTAATTCAAAAAGGAGTGATTTTTCTGGAGGATCTGGGGAATGTAAAACCTTAAATCTTTCGTATGGGTTATTCTGAAACTCGGAACGAAAAGCTCCACTCTTTATTAAAAACGCTCTTATTCGTCACTACGACATTCATAACCTAAAAGATTATGGACAAAATTGCCGGTAATTTCAAGTATAACTAAATTAAAACCGGATCATTTCTCGTAATCCTTACCTGGGTTTTATTGGAAAACATCATTCATCGGTATTTTGAGATACGACAACATAAATGTCGACTCATTCGATGGATTAGTCATTGAATTTTGAACGATTCGCATTTCAGCTGCAGATGTTAATGAATTTAATATCTTACGTAATCTTTTTAACAACCCACCTCGCTCCACCATTCAGGGCCGTCTACGTGGAATAGGTGTGAATTGCGATTACTTCATCTTTGTGATTTTTCCTGATTAAGCTGCACGGGTGGCTGGGTATTTAGGCCATAGCACGTACATACTCGTCCACTACAATAGAGCGCATGTGTGTATGCGTTTGTATGTGTGGTGTAAGGCTCGTATAACGTGTTCCCACATCACAAATGAAGCGAGACTGACACAATGCTTTCTTGCAGGGTGGAAAACTAGCATCTGTCGCCTCTTGCGATATTATTCAGTTTGTGAAAACGAGGTGGGACGCTGCAGCGGCTATGATTCGCCTTTTGCTTTTGGTGCCCTTGGCCGCGGCAACCTTGTCCTCTGGAGCGAAGACATTTTCCCGCCTCTCCAGTCCAACGCATTTTTCAAGGGGGCCTGCTGCTAAGGCAGGATTGAGACTTTCTAGTATTTCAAAAAAACCATTACGATATGAATCAAGAGCCAATCAGAACTCGCTGAGACTAAAAGCTGTGGTTGAAAGGAACGCAGCGGCAGCAAATGTGAACCTTGATGTAGAAGCGCCGAAGACTTCGGCTTCAGAAGTGAAGGAAGGTAGCGTATTATCATTTTTTTTACAATAAATGTTGATCACCGCAGACAACCCGTTTATGAAAGAGAGTACAAAGTCGTTTAAGCGAGATGAGAAAGTAGAGAGTTGTGACAGCACATACTTATTATCAGGGTGGATTCGTACGGTGAAGCTAGACTATCCTATCCTTCTGGTATCTAGCGAAGGTGTAATTCTTTCAGAACGGGCAGTAGCTCGTAGTCTAGGTGCCGCGTATCCGAAGATGGTTCGTGAGGTACGCTACCTCCAAGGGAGGGGACTGGTCGTCGACTTCCGCTCGGACGAATTCCGATCTCTATGCTTGCGAGAATGGGCGCAACCAGAAGCTTTGTCGATCGGGAGAGTGGAGCTCTATAAGATGGAGGGGGGAGGTCTGATGCCAGCGACGGTCGCTAAGGCCCTTGCCGCATCGAGATGCCATGAGAAAACGAAGGAATTCCTTGTCGAAACGGACCGCGAGGAGCTCGATTACGATCAACTAGGTGCCCCAGCACAAAGTTTCATTAAGTACAGCTTCCCTCTGATTCTCGAGAGTGACAGCTACGTCGAAGACGCTGTGGAGCAAGTTCAGATGTCGATGGGTCGCGAGTTTGAGACACTAGTGAAGAGATGCCAATGGATGCAGGGGAGGGGCCTTGTATTAGATTTTAAGATCAACGCAGCACGTAATCGCTGGGCGACGTTCTGGGCACAGCGACCGGTAGGTTTCGAACGACGTGCTTTGAGTGTAAAACGCTTCTACCGATATCCTATAATTATCGAAAGCAAATTTATCACGGGCGACAATCCGGTCTTAACGCCTGGAGAATTAAAGAGCAGGGTGCAAAAGATGATGGGTGACGACTGGGGGAAGTTGCTCACGAGGAATACGCACTTTTTCCACAACAAAGACACTGGAGATGCTCGAGGTATTATCCTCGACTTCAAGAAGCCAGGATCGCGGGAGCTATGGCGCAGCAAGATCTCGCAGAGAGCCAAAACATTTCGCATGCCGATTAACATCCGGGACTTCAAATGGTACACAGACGATGACGGCCAAGAAAAGATGCAGCGCCGCCAGGAGTCCCTCAATCGTCCGGGAGCTGTCGAATCTATGCCGACAACGCGTATCTTTGTCGGTAACCTTAACAAAACTGCCTCAGCTGTCGACTTGGTGATTCACTTCTCGCAGTTCGGACCCGTCAAGGACGCCACTGTGATGGCGAGCAAGAAAACGGGAAAATCACGGGGTTTTGGATTCGTCACCTTTAAAAACGAAAAGACGACTGAGAAGGTGATGGGGCAGTACCACAGACTGATGGGGCACAATCTGGCCGTGCAGAAGGCTCTCAAGGAAGAAGACATCGCTATTCGCGGAGAGGTCCCCAGTGCACAGATGAGCAAGAGCGTCAGTACGCCCACACGCACGATACGAGTTAACTTTCCTCAGGGTGCTAGCAAGGAGCTCCTCCAAAGCTACTTCGCTAAATTCGGTACGGTCAGTGGCCTGGATATGGCGGCGGGCAGTGAAGAAGCTCACGTTCACTTTGTGTCTCCGAAGGCCGTGGAGAAAGTAGTATCCAAGGTCAAGCACAGTATTGAGATACCATCTGACGATGGAGAACCGGTTCTTCGCTCCTTATACCCAGAAAAGGAGGTCGGGGCGGAAGCGGATGCTACATTAAGACCGGTGCTCACAGTTGCTGGCTCTGATGTCGACAGGGTTCTGCTTGAGTCTAAGGGAGCTGCCTTGTCAGATCAGCAGGTCGCAGCGACGTCGACAACTTCAAGCGTCGCTCCGCCCCCCTCGGCGGCGAAGGATTTCTTCGACGATATGGACACAATGGTCCGCCCAGTGGAAGATAGCACCTCGGAAGCTGACGGCCAGCAGCAGCAGCAGCAGCAGCAGCAAGGGCAAATGCCAGCAGATTACAATATCGACCTCTTTGGTGTGAAGAAGGACCCGGAAATGCTGCGTCGCATGCGCCTAGCAGAGGTGAAGCATGGCCGCCTTGCTATGCTGGCTGCGGCCGCATGGCCGCTGCAGGAGCTGTTCGATCCCGCTCTCGCTAACTTGCTCAAGGTGGCACCTCTGCTCACGCAAGATGGTAGAAACCCCGATGTACTCAACGGGGGTGACCTGCAGCAGATCTCTCCCCTCTTCTGGTCCAGCATCCTCGGAGCAACCATTACGTTGGAGCTGCTTTATGGAGAGCGTGGTCTCAAGGGGGAAATTCGCATCGAGAACGCAGACATGATTGCAAGGGGGGAGGCAGGTAGGCCAGTGTTCACTGAGGTTAGTCCTGGTGACCTTGGCTTCGATCCTCTTATGCTGTATCCCGACGATAGACCGGGGCAATTACGGGCTCAGGCAGGGGAGATTAATAATGGCCGCTTGGCAATGATTGCACTGGTGACATTCGTGCTCTCCGAGTACTTTACCGGGAAGAGTATTGTTGAGCTCACGCCACAGTTTTTCACCCCCATAGGCCAGTAACGATCCAGAGAGAAGGCTCTGTGGAAAAGAGGGTTATATGCCCAAAAGCCACGCACATTTGCCTTACGAACAAATCAATTACATATCCGAGGATGCATATATTGAGACAAATATCTCAGATTCATTCTCAACCCCCCCCCAAATTTAGCAGTAGTAACCTCTCAAACCTCTATGCCGGTACCAACTACGAAGGGAACTATCCGTTGAAAGTGCCCTCCACCTTCCGTTTATGCCACATCCAGCAGCAGGAACAATCTGTATAGAATGCAGGGAAGTAGCAAATGGTTGGAAGAGCTGTCCTCTTCCGTCCTGTGTGTTTTGAAATTGGTACAAGGTTTTATGTAAATACACCTCATCAGTTCGATTTAAGGATAGGGTTTAATTAGGAGAATAGATTTTACTACTACATTGGCCACCGCCTATGTCCAGTAATTAAAAATGATGATGCATGATCGATGATCGGTGTGTAAAAGTATGTTTTACTAAAAAAGAGATGAACGTAAAACTACAACACATCTGATCACCTCAAATATGTGTCGCTGTGGGTAACACCAGGCATTAACAAACTGTGCAGCATGTACGCTGTGACCATGCACGGCGGACACAATAACTGGCACAGCGAAATGGTTGATGAATGCACATGCACTTTGTTGCAAAACACGCTTGGCGGAGCCACGAAGGCCATGAGCATCTGCTAGCCTTGCTAGTAGCTTGTGCGGTGGATGCTGTGCATGCACATCCGATCATGGTGTCCTGCCATCATTTGATGCACAATGCACGTGCACGCACCTAGGCTAGTGCCATTGTCCATTGTTGGTAGGCACACAGAGGTGTGTGACGATTTGATTCACTTCGACATTTCGATCCACATCGCACGTCGCACTCTCATTGCTAGCTTGCACTGCTAGACTGGCGTGCATCCTCTTCGCTAGTTCGTGTCCAACACGTTGTCCGTGGTCTCAATGAATCGAGATGACTGTGGCCTCCTGCCAGCTAGCCAGCCTGCTTGCTACATGCATCGATCTGCGCTCGGTCAGCATGTGGACAAGCATCGCTTTGATCGTGATGACAACTCATCCACAAGCTCATCCACTCTGTGGTTTCGTTGCTGCTGACAACGAGGTGGTCACTTGATGCCACAATGTGTTTGACCAGTGTGAAAATTGTTTCTGTCATCCCCTCCACGTGCATGCCAGCATGGGGACTTGACAACGCACAACGCACCGCACGCGAGCCTCAGACTGGCAGAGCTGGCTGTCAGTGCTTGATTCCTTCGATTGCTTGCTCGGGCAAAAACAAGGGCTGATGGTGCAAATTAGGGCAGAAATTAGGATGGAAATTTGGGTGTAAATGTGTTGAGCTTGTGCTTGTTGCAAAAGTGTTGTTGAAAACGAAAACAAACGTCCTGATAATTCGATAGGGAGGAAAATAGGGGGGGAAATAGGGGGGGAAATTACAGTAAGAATGATGATGTTGGCAAGTTGTTGGCTGGCAAGTTGTTGGCAAGTTGTTGGCAATGGTCAGCAGGACCCTACAACAAACGAATCATCGACGTGTCGGAAGGGTGGGGCACGCCTCTTCCTCTCCCCTTGAACGTATGAGCGAGAGTGTCGGCCCCCGTTCAGGTGCAATGAATCCACTACGTGCGTCTAAAGGTGAGCAAGCAACAAATGGCGTTCCCTTCTGCTAATCTTGTTTTCGTTGTGTGTTTGTGCTCAGCGCCTCTATCCCTCGCTTCGGAAGGCATTCTGGCTCTAGCTAACACTCTTACGCTGCCACCGAACTTGAATCCTCTGCGGAAATACATGCGCCGACTCGTGGTCGCACATTACTAAGCGACAATAAATAAACATATAGATTCGTGCTATTTTGACCCTCTTCTTCCTTCCCTTCGGCTTTCAGTATGCGGTCCTCCGATCTCGTACCGGATCGGATCTACGGCGTTTACTGTCCCAGGCTACAAATATGGTGTCCATAGGACTTCTTCTTCTCCTCCTCAACAACTTAATTAGCTGGTCGCTCGAAGCTTTCGCACATAAACGCATGGCTGTTGCGCCCCAATTCTTCCAAAACTGCGCTAATACTATACGTCCGAATTTACTCATTGGTATCCAAATTCTTCATAAACCATAGGATAAACCGCCGTCGCTGGTCTCGATTCATCCTTCCCGTAGGCGGGGCGAATAACCCTGGTAGTAGTAACAGACCCTGCAAGCAGGAAGATGTTCCATGATAGCTGTCATCACCTCTTTGCATCAACAAACAGACACTTATAATACCAAAATCCTCCGTAAAGTAATTCTCTTTCTTCCCCGACGTTTCCAGGGTCTTGGGTGGTGGAGTGGGTCAAGTGCGAAACCGTGTCCCGTGCAGCGCGTCTCGACGCCATGGAGCGGACCGACCGAAACAATAACAAGAAAACCATCGAGGTGCGGATGGAAGAAGGTGATTCTAGCATAGAAAAGCGTAGAAACATCTACGTTGGGACGCGTCTGGTGAGCCCTTCCTCTGCACGTGTATCTGTATGGTGTAGGAGGATCCAATGAGTTCTACCCGTTAGAGCCGCAACTTGACGATGGCGTGCAGGTCGGGCAAGCGTAGTATCATATCAAGATGCTTTTGTTTGCATTGAATGTGTGTATGAATGTATGCATGTTTATCATAGCGCACGTATTTGTGATAGTGCTGCTCCTGATGAGTGCTTATTATTGCAGTACAAGCTTTACTTCGACCCGGAGAAGACGCGTAAAAAGAGGTGATGATAATGGTGCGGAATGTGCATCGAGGATAATGATGAAAAGGCAGCAGCATTTCTCACCTTATTTTTATCTAAAATTTTACTGTTTTCATCCATGAAACTTACTAATACGTACCATGGAAAAACTGCAAGGAGAGTTCTGTGTTTCAGGTCTAGCCTATGGTTTGCACTGACGACATTGCTATTCTGTTGTGTGTTATTATCACTGAAAACAATAGGGACGATGAAAAGGGAGTACATGATAGGTCCAGCAAAAGCTCCTCTTTCTCACATGAGTTGTTCCGAGGGGAGAGCCAGAAATCCCACACAGCTTTCCACGTGTAATAGTACCTTCTAAAAAATCGTTTGAAGCAGCATATCAAACAGCGTTGTTGCATGAATTTAATATCCACACATGTGTTGAGGTATATATTATAAATATGTAGTATGTGTGCGTAGACAATTATGTTTGGTTGGATCTCATTTGCGGTTCTTGTTGTTGGTGATACTCCTTCTTGCAGTTGGGTCACACAACACAACCGAGTGGTGGAGGTAGTAGTAGTAGCAAGCTATATATCCATACAACAACAACAACAACAACAACAACAACAACATAACGACAAAACGCACGCACACCCCACGGAGAGAAGAAAGGACAGGGAGAAAACAAGAGAACTCTATGGCAAAATCGCACGAATCCAATAATTCAACTGTTGTTGTTTTTGTTGTTGTTGTTGTTGTTGTTGTTTTTGATGTTATTGTCTAGGTGATTCTACACACATACGCTGGTTCTTACTATCACCCATTTGGCTGCCGACCCGCCGGTGAAGATTTAGAAATTGTGCGTGTGTAGATGCGTCTGTGTGCGTATCAGCACACTTTTGCTAGATATATACGGCATAAAAGCTCATCATCATGATGGTCCGGAGACTCCATCAGAAGATAACAAAAAACCATAATAATATTGATGATAATAATAATAATGTTAATGATGATGATCATGATGATCAGCATCTTTTACCTCACCAGGTGAATGCCTACGAGACCTCCTGGCTCATGCTCGCGAGGGTACATTAGAGCATTCAGTTATTTAGATTACCACATCATATCCGTGAGAGTGATCAATGCGAAGGGAAAATATGGTAGAAAGGTGGTTATGGAAATCATTATATCGCTCGCATTCATTCACTCTCATCCCATCATCATATGTCAATTCTGCTCTCCCACACGCACTTGTGCTTTAAAGAATACTGCCAGAAGCGACGACAGGAGACGGATACTCTTCGGCTGTGTCAGATAGAGAAAAGTAATTATCTGGTGTTACTATCACTACAACTGCTACTACTTTCTACTATCAGCGGTGTACTCATCTCGATTCCTCTGCCCATCTTTATGGCCTTAAATGTCGTTTGTCTTGGGAGGGGGACAATCATCACCATATCAGGCTTTCATTGCATGGTGTGTCGTGATAATCTAGCCAATGAATAGTGTGTTGTTGATTGCTTCTTCTTCTTCTTCTTCTTTTGCTCTTTTTATTTCTTCTATACTTGCGACTACTGCTTGTTGTCACATGCTCTACTACAGATTGGGTGAAAGATGTTCCTGTCCCCCACCGCTTGCAGAAGCACAACTTCATTTTCCCAGTAACACACACACACACACACACACACACACACACTGATAAAGAGACCGAATCATAAATATGATACTCTCTGCTGCCTTGTTGCACTTCTTCATTTCCCTTTCTCTACTCATTTTTATTAATTTCTTTCGGTTTAAATGCCCTCCACTATCTGTGTTATTTCCTTCCTATGAACCCCTGATTTGTGTATGTGTGTGTGCCTATGTGTGTGTGTGTGTGTGCCTAATGACCCTCCTCACCCCTCTCTGCAAAGGATGACATCAAACAGGAGGCCGCTCAGATGCGGTATATGCTAGAGGACGCGACGGAGTTCTTCAACTCGCGACAATGGTAAATGTTTGTTGTCCTCCCCCCCCTCTCTGATGCCGCAGCGTTTGCTGCCGCAGCCTGCTGTTGATCAGCACCAGAACAACCAGTGAAAAATCTAAATACATATGCATCAGGTACCGGCAAAGAGGCATTCCTTACAGAAGGGGCTACCTTCTTCACGGAGAACCATCCTGCGGAAAAACGTGAGGAGAGCGGCAAATATTTAACGATGGAACCGATAAAACGAATAAGAGATGGAGAGAATGTTCACTGACCAAGGAAAATAGCCAGCGGACGAGACACAAAATCACGATATTTGCCATTGTTATTGCTCTTATTGCTTCGAATTCCCCTCCTTTTTTTTCTCTTATCTTTCTCTACTACTACTACTACTACTACTATTGAACGGTACTGCAGGTTCTTTACCAGACTGCTAGCCGGAGTTATCGGGGTACGAGCGCGTGTAGCAGCCAGCCAAATAACAACAACAACAACAACAACAACAACAACAAAAAGAAGATTTCTTCTTTTCGTTTCTGAGTGCTAGTGAGTGTCGTGTTCTTGTAAGTAATTCTAAATCTACCATCCGATTATTCTGTAACAAGACGCGCCAGTTTTCGTGCACTATCCTAGATTTATAGCTCTATCGATTCTCGAAGTCACAACAATCGTTGTCGTTGTCGTTGTTGTTGTTGTTGTTGTTTTTGATATTAAATTTGCTATGCGGCTATGACATCGTGATTGCTAGACCTTAATATAGATTTTTCAATGACTGTATATGCTTCATCAGGTGCCGATATATGTGCTTGATATTTCGAATTCCGGTCGGATCACCCCCCCCCCCCCCCCCCCCCCCCTTTTCCCCCGTTAGTGTGTCTTGAATATAGGCAGGACCCATATGTTCTGGGGCCCTATTGATTTATCTGTTTGATTGTGCTGCTGGAATTATCTCTATCACCACGCCGCCCCTCTCCTTCGGCAGGGTTCATGACGAATGAACGCCTCCCTGCATATTTGCTGGTGCGGAATAGGATATACAAACAAGCAAAAATGGAGAAGGGGGAAGGGAGGGAGGCAGGAGGCGGGGCTTGGAATATATATATATATATATATATATATTATATCCATTTCTCTTTTCTGTTCTTTCTCTCTCTTCTCCCCTTTCTCCCTCCCTCCCTCGGTGTATGTATGGGTTTGGACGAATGGGGGCACACACACCCCTAGTAATAATAATAATAATAATAATAATAATAATAAAAAGCTTTTTGCACATGGTGGGGAGGTATGGCTCGGAAGGAATCATGGATGAATGTTCACATCTCTCAAATCTTGGCACGGCTAATCATCATTGATATGCATATTATACGGGCAGAGCGTGCCGCCGAAGAGCATAGTCATACTGAAAAATATCGACCGTTTCGTGGCAAATCGGTGACTGACTGCTAACCTCTCACATACTACTTCGCTTGGCGATTTCCTCCTCGCCATGTTGTCTCTGGGGGAGGTAGGACAGCTCAATGATTGTTTTGTGCTTTCTTCGTGGTAGATCAATGGCCAACGTGAACAAGGACTTAACCTTTAGTGGTAGGAACCGACTTTGTTGTTGGCCAATTGAGTCATTGTGTATGTGTGTGTGTGTGTGTGTGTGTGTGTGTGGCACTAACTCCTGCTCTTGTTCATGATACGTTTTTGACGATGCATACTACTCCGCTGCCAACGCTGCTCAAAAGGCCTTCTGAACGTGATTGATGGAGCATTAGCCCATAATAAGGGGTCGGTAACGACGGTAGCGATATTTCATTAAGACGGTGAGAGAGGAGGAGGGGGGGATTGATGAATGACACATTTGTTAGGCAGAGAGAGAGAGAGAGAGAGAGAGAGAGAGAGAGTAAAGAGCACACATATTAGTTATTTGATATTCGCACACAAGCACAATCTGTGTTGGAAAAACACTTAAATGGATGCATCGACGGCGATACAATCGCTGCTGGATTCTACATACGCAGAGTTCTGATGATACTTACGACGAATCGCTACCGACGCCTCCGTCAAGATAAGAAAAGGTTTGAGTTTTGACTGCTATACCATTCGTAAAAAGGAGCTTCTTCCTCTCCTCATCTGGCTCCTTGCATCTCCTTCGGGGAGTCAACGTTAACACCCGACGGAAAGCTAAACCTGCTTTCCTGCATATATTCCATCAATGCGACTATCAAAGCTCGAATGACATACAATGTTGTCAACATCCCTTGCATGAAAGATGGAAGAAATGCTTTCTATGATGACTTTAACAGACGACGACGACGATGATGATTATATTGACGGTGAAAGAACAGTACAAAACCAACCTCACCCCTCCCCCTCGTGCGGACTAATCTTTTTAGTGTGGACGCGCTGTTGCGTCCGGGGCGAGTGTCACTCTCGGCTCGATTTGGAAGGCCTTCGGAGCAGCAGCTCAAGAGGTCGCAATCAACCGAAGAGCTTTAAATACGAAACATTTACACAAATATCAACTTCATGTGCGAAATGTACGTACCAAGACGCGATTCACACACAGCAAATCACGCATATGTACATGATGTATCTCCTGCGTTATCATGTGCGCTTGGTGTTTGTTTCCTTGGCTTTTGTCCAAAGTTGTGTGCGGTCCTCGCTGTTGTCAGGTATTTCCTTCGCATGTTTGCGCCAGAAGAAGATGATTCTACGGGGGCGGCAAGATCTAACGACGGTGTCGATTTCTTAGAATCAACACACGCACATGTTCACTCACACACACACACACAAACACACACACGTTCCATATGATTTCTAATAAGCCTAAACTTGAAATGATTCCTACATTTGCGCATAAAGTAGGGAGCGCCATCACAGCATCATCCGTTGTGCTTGGACAACAGCAGATGCACTACCAGCAGCAAGGGAAGAATATGACTCAACGTCAGCAGCATTGCAACAGTATTGAGAGGAAACAGAACAAAGCAAAGAAGCATCATCTTGTCGGAGACTCACAAAAGGTGCTAATTCTTGTGCGAACGTTCATTTCTTCCACATCCATCGTCGTCGTCATCATCATCATCATCATTGTTGTTGTTGTTTTGGTTGTGAATATCATCGCCATTGCCACTTACAACAACAACGAATACATCATTACTAAATCAGAGTGAAATAGATGGAGCTGCGGAGGGATTTGTCTCTACTCTTAAAAGGTATTACAGCATTATCAGAAGCAGTAGAATATCGGACAAAGCAGCATCTAAATTGAAAAACAAAAGCATCCTAATTGTCATCATGTAAGTACACACACACAAAATATAGGTTCGATCTGCACATAAAGGTAATGTATACGTGTATGCACCTATGTGTATACTTTCTTCCTTAGTATCCTACCCCCCCCTCCCCCCCCTTCTCCATCATCACACAGCCTGTTCGACTCAAACGAATGCATTGAAAACGGTCAATGGAGATGCCCCCTCAACTGGTGCGAAATAAAAGGTGATGTCTCTTCTAGTGAAGACGGTCTAGAGGGAAGGAAGGGAGAGGGGGGAGAGCTCTGCACCACGGAAGCTTATTAGTAGATTTAAAGAAGAAAAGTATCTGTTTTCAGAGGAATAAGAGACATGGCCCCGATCATACACCCATACACATATTTACTCTATAAATAAATGCATGTCCATTACACCATCATCAGGGCTGCTTATGGACCCAAGGATACAGAGGGTGAGGGTATTCGTAGCCGTGTCGTGATGATGACCATGATGGCCATGATGACCATCATGACGATGATGATGACAGTATTTTAATATATCCCAATTACTACATAATTACATGATAATAGTTCAATATAAAGAAAAAAAAATGAAGCATAACCCTGCTGTGATATTGGCCCCACGGCATGGCTGAAGATCGCCATAGGGCCAAAATCATCGGTGGTTTATCCAGAACAATTGCTAAAAGCAGCCTCTAAATGAGAACTGAGTGACAATAATAGAATTACACAAAACAATGCCGTCGTTTTCGAGGATGATGCAAGCGTTGAGAGAAGAATATAGGGTGTTGATAGTAAGGCAAGCACTTTTAGTCAACGATGATAAACTTTGCCAATATCACATCGATGTTGTGTATTGACGACTGGTGCATAGGACTACAAAGTTTGCTCGGATGAAGCCATTCTTAGAGACTTTATCCACAAGGTAGCAGCATTAATACATTACATTACACCCATACGAGTGTATTGGTAGGGAGATTCTCATGTTCTTAGGATGTAATCATACGGCATTCGTTCGGAACGGAACACGATTTGGCGATGATGCAATGTTTGTGGCAATTTCAATATTTTTATTTATAGCTGCGAGTGACGAAACGGCTAAAGCTTCGAAAGACACTGAACGAGCAGGAACGGGTGCTAAAACGGTGCTCTCACTTCCTCCATCTCTTCCTCCGCCTCCTCTCTCTTGCCCCTCTCTCTGTCTGGCTGGATAGCCAAGTTTTTTCCATTTTCTCGTGCAGTAATCACTAATCTAATGAATAACAGGGAGCTCAGGAGAGACACCGACGATGAGGAAGATCAGCAGGTTTCTTTCATTGTTTATTTTTGGAGATGAGTCCTGAGCTTTTTCACTTTGTTTATACTCGATTCGTATCACTACCATAATAAAAAAAACCACCATTTACCAACACCATAGCATCTCTATTTCTAGTAAAGATTACATTCGCATATTTTGAAAGGAGCGCGAGAGAGCAGTCAAGGACGCCCGAGTAACGCTCCTCCTCCTCAGCAGACCTGAGGTTATATATGGATTAACAAAAGTCAATAAACAAATTGTATACTTCTCCGATATCAGTTTTCTCCATATCTATCTCCTTTAGATCCCCTTCACGATATATATATATATATATATATATATATATATATATATACTTGGAATAATTAACTATTGTACTAATGCAGCACGTTGAGCGCTGAACTCACACATAATTTATTACCGTATTTCTCTCGCCATCAACACAACCAGATCGGTCTTGCGTCGGAGGCAGATATGATGAGAGGCAATATCCTTAAAACATTATTTAAAATTTTGGCATACATAAAAATAGTACGTACAATTATATGAACATGTAATATTTGTATAATGTTCGAAGATCTTGGACCTAGCAATAAATAGAGATATTTATTTGGATGTGTATTTAGTTAAGACTACAAACATGTGATATATCACCTTAGAGACCCCTGTGATCGGAAAGACCGTGGGCAGAATCCGCAATCTAATGCAGCGCATTACCAATGGAGAAGTCGATAAATCCAAGGTTTTCAATTTCACATATTTATTTCTTCTCATCTTCACCATTCGCGCGTAACGCACACCCACTGATTTTGAATTGTGCACTATGATATTTTCTTTATCAGGTTGAAAGCAAGGCTGTGAAATGCAACACGTGCGGTGGGAAATTGGTAATTAGCCCGTACTAAGTGATTAAACTTTAATGACGCAAGACTTTTCTGAAATTTCCAGTTGAGAGTCTCATGAACTGCTAAACTAAGCTGTCATTGTTGTGTCATATGTGCGAAGCTCCGCATGTGGTGTTTGACTGTTGGCACATTCTCCTTGATATATCAATTGCATACTACATATAATGGAACGTGTATATGTTCATACGTTCTACACACGCAGAGTCCGTTTCCAGATAATTTGTATGGCCATTTTTGTGATGGTTGTGGAAGTGGAGAATGCTCATTCAGGGTTACTTTCATCTTTATTTAGCTATGCCTGAACATCTTTCTAGTCATCACACTGTCTTTATTTGTCTCATGAGAGTGAAAATAGTTTCTTTCGTGTGTGCGTGTGTGTGTGTGTGTGTGTGTGTGTGTGTGTGTATGTGTGTGTGCTCACATTTGCATTCATGACCATGAGCATTTGTCAAGATGTGACTGGTTTTTGCAATTGCGGGGAACACGTCATGACAACATTTGTTTTCCATGTGATTCAATGGCTGATGTGTTCAGTGTCCGAGCAGAGGCTGCAACTTCGACATTTGTACTAACTGTCATCAAAGACTTGCAGACGGTTCCCCTCTTTGAAAGACACTCCTTTTCACATGAATCTTTGCACCATCTGGACTGTTCAAGCCAATGTCCAGATGATCCATTGGTGTTGTAAGCATTCTAGCATTTCAAGATTTGAACATCGAAATCGATCGTTCAACCTGTGAAAAGAGAGTGACCTCTTAGACCTTGGCAAGTTTGTTCAAAATTGCTGCGGAATTGATGGCCCTCAATGCTTGCTAGTTTGTGTGATGTCCATGCTAGCATGGCGCAGCGTCGAATGACGCAAAATGATCAAATTTTGTTGTCTGGAACAGCGTTCTGCCACGAATGCAGTTTGTGTCTCGATCAATTCTCTTCCATTGCGTGGGTCATTCCAGCATTGTCGGTTGGATGTGAGAGCAATGACGTCTGGACGTCCACGTCCAGACGTGCTAGCGTGCCAGTCCAGCTAGCTAGCTCGCCAGCTAGCAGTGCCAGAGTGTGGCAGAGCAGCGGCGATGGTGCAGTTGTGTGTGGCAGTTTCACGTGCGCAAGTGCAAGCGTGATCATCGTGAAGCACTGGCACGAGCACCAGTGGCCTTGGCTGGCTAGCTGGCGGCGTCTGGCTTTGTGGCTGGGCGAGGGCAAGGTCCAGAGGTCACCTGTCTGTGAACATTGTCAATGCGAGAACGAGCTGGCGAGCTCGCTGCGATGTGTGAAACGTGAAAGTCTGGAAGTGTCAACGCTTTTTCAATGCCAGCACTGGATGGAAATTGATTGATTGAGTGTCAATGAGCGGACACACGAAGCATTTCCAACAGAGTTCACAGTTGAAACGATCGCTGTGCACAATGATTTGTCTGCCCAGTCAATGAGGTCTCCGAAGAACAATTGAAGGCTGTGCAAATTCCACGATTCCTTGCATTTGTCGTTGGTTGATGATGCAGCACAAATCCTTGCCACACCTTCGTGCGACACAAGTCAAATGATCACCACGGGCGGGCACACGACGACGACGTCATCCTTTTGAGGCATTTTCACACTTCCAAATCAGCCTGCATTTCATGTTTCAACTGTGCTGATGAGTGTCACAATGCCCGTTTACTTTTTGTATTTTGATGACGTAACTTCAAGTTGCATTGTAGTTTGACAATAACGAACGTCAAACATGTCGCACAGGACTGACAAATGGTCCCGGGTTTGGTGAGAAATGCAGCTCAATTTTTCCATTCCGAAAAATTGAAATCACTCTCCGCAAAATGCTACAAATAATTCGGCAACAAAATGTCTTTGGTTGCGAGATATTCCGTGCGAACCGACATTTGATGACATTCATCAAATTTGTGGGAGAATTCTGGATAAATTGGCCTACGTTTTTTTGTTCTAATGGATCGCAAATTGAGTTATTATTCTTACACCACTCATTGCAGAAATCTGAAAGCAACAAGGCAGGCTCCCTCCTGGTTTGCATTCCTTGATCTCATGAGTTGAGCAATGCACGTGACTTTTGGAATCATGTGTATTTTCTTAAAGAATGAAAGAGATATGCTTTTTTAGATTCTTTGAAGATCAAGCAACATGAGTGGAATCAAAGTTACTCCATCAGCCATCAAAACCTTCGAAGCCATGAAAAAGAATCGCACTCACAAATTTCTGCTCTTCGAAATCAAGAAAGAAAAAGTACGCATACAAAATATTTTCAATGTCTATTCCATCCTTTCAAAGTAACGAATAAATATTTGCATAGGTTGTAATTATGGACGAAAAGTCAGGGGACAAGAAAGAGAATCCTGATGCAACTTATGATGATTTCATCAAAGCTCTCTGCGTTGATAAACATGCTGGGTGGGGAGTAATTGACTATGAGGTACATGCATGATATGTTCCCTAATCAAATCACTCTTAAAATCTGTAAGAGAGTAAAAACAGACGAGGAAAGAAATACTCTTGCACGATTAAAACAAGAAATATTTGATGTAAAAACTAAACCATTTGATGTGCTAAAAAAATATTTTAAAGTTGTTGAAAGTATGGATAAAGTAAAAACACTAACATAATTTCGATACATTGCTGAAATGATTAATTTATGTTGTGCAGGCAAAGAAGTCTGATGGGTCCATACTCAACAAATTGGTGCTCGTTTCTTGGTGTCCAGACGATTGCGGTGTCCGTGTAAAGATGCTTCACGGCTCGACTACGAACACTATCAAGTCAAAACTGGGAATTGATAAACATATTCATGCTTCAACTCCATCAGGTGCAATGCTGTTCTAGTGATTCAAATTTGGCTATTTCCGACCAGATTTTGGTTTCCTTTTTTTTCCTGAATTCCTATATCCATCTACTGCCTCAGACTGCGAGGAATCAGCTGCGAAACAACTTGTTGGATTGTCATAAAATGCTAGCTAAAAGTTGCCTCTCACATAATTACAACATATAAATCGCAAACAATGTAAAACTAATAATACAAAATCGTATTATTCCGACTTTGCATCCACGACAATTGAATTAATCAGCACACGCAACACCATGTTACCGCTTTATCGCTCGCCGTTCAACACTTGGGCAGACGAAATACTGGCCAGCGTTCTGTTTGCGCTGACGTGAGTCGTCTAGAAGTCATTTACTAGATTTAGGGTCATCATTTCCTAGTGAGTAATTTGCGATGCAAGTCCGAGTAGCACATGATGATCAGATGAAGCGGATTCAGTGCCGTAGCTAGGTAGCAGAACTTAGTACTGGAGTTGTTCACATTTCAAGAACAACTAGAACGAAGCATTCTAGTGTTGCTAGTCTGTGATTTAGCTGCCAGGCTAGCCGGGCCCTCCAGGTGTCGTTCAATGCATGCTAGCATTAGCATGCTAGCATGTCAAAAACCACGCTAGAACATGTTTAGGCATTGTCAGCTCGATCTAGCGCTCAACAAAATCAAAATCACATTGACACATCAGGCCCGCACACTCAGCCTGTGTTTTGATTGATGAATGCAATTCATGCGCTCCTTGCAGTGTGCAATGATGCAATGATGCAAGCTAGTAAGCAATGAACAAAATCACTTACTAGCTTAGCAGCGAGCTACAGCACACATCTAGACATCATGAGCGACTTCATTGAACGAGGTACATGCACGTGCACGATGTTAACAGTTCAAATGTTGCCATCATCTCCATGCTAGCATGCAAGCACAAGAGCCATGAAAATGTTTCGGAATGACTGAACAAATTTTATCGCCTTCATGTGATTTCTCATGGAGTAGGGTGGACAATGCGAAATTGTGGAATTGATACGACTGAAAATGTTATTCTAAAGCCGCCTTGCTCTCCACCACAAATAGACCGGGCAACTGTAAACAATTCCAATTTATAGAACTTCAGCATAATTGGTTTTGAAATTCGAACTTTTTGTCAAAAGAATATTGGGAAAATAAGTATATTACCAAATGACTGCTATCTTCAGGAACACTACAGGACATGTCCGGTAGTAACGAGCACTCCCACCTTATGGCATTACACACACACAAACACCACAATCAATTCGTAAAGTAGTGTTTGTCAAGGCTAAAAATGCTTTCATACTTCTCGTCGTCCTGCGGTAGAATTGCGACTTCTCTCCATTTCTCGCACTTATCGCATTGCACCCACTGCTTCACCTACAGGAGCCTTAAAGTTAGGAGCATTAAAAAGTAATTGAAAGTGGTTGTTACCGCATTTTTTGCTTGGTTCATTGGATCATATCCTGCTTCTTCCAACTCAGCTTGCTTTAGCGCGTTGTCCATGAGCTGTTTCAAGTCACGCCCCTTATACCCTCTGTCTTTCGCGATTTGCCTCGCTTTTTTCTTCAACTCGGCCTTAATTCTTAAATGCGTAAACTCGACAATGGTGTTGTCATCAAATCGTACATCCCACTTCAACCCAACTTTTGTCTTTTTTTTCTTGGGCTTCTTATTTCCCTTCTGCTTCGATACATGAACAATCTTGCCCAAAAAAGCCCTTTTGCCATACCCAGGAAACACCTTTTCGAACGTTAGTCCGATTCTGGGAACCAAGTGAAAGACGAGGAGAGATACGATGTCCTTCTCATCTTGATTCTCTGTACCGCCTCCTTCCCTGGGTTCTGTCGATGTTTCCTTGCAATTCTGCGCCTCCACTTTATTTTGTCGCGCTTCTTCCTTGGAATTGGCTCCGAGGGTGAGGTCTATTCTCTGATTATTGATTAATAGGAAGATCACGACAATATGAGAATTGAGCCAGCTTCTCTGTTATATTGATTGACTACATACCGGGTTAGAAGACGTAGTGGGTGGGAGTGGCATACCATCTGCTGGGGAATTATTCTGAGGTATTAGAGTAAAACGTCATGACAAGGATGACCGCCTTCGCTGCCATTATTATTGTGATAACGATGATGATAATACCAGTAATTCCGTTGCTGCTCCAACTTCCGCCCCTTTATTCGATGCCAGCGTCGCGTTTAATGCAGGAGCAGCAGCATCACCTATGGTGGTTGTAGCTGTCGTGGTGGTATCCTTAGGGGTGGTAGTGGTCTTTCTTGAAGTCGAGCGGAAGGAAAGCCTGAGTTTCATTCCATTGCGAGAAACACTGACGCTCTTGTTTCCTTCTTTCCGCTTGGTAGCAAGGTTGCTGTCTTTGGCTCTGTTACTGCCAGGCCTCTGAACTAGCTCAGTAGTCGCAGTAGTTGTCGTATTCGCCCGTTTGGCCACGGGTGGATGGGAGGAGAGCGATGCCGCACCATTGCTGCCAGTACTCTTTCTCTTAAGCGGAGCTGCAACACTAGTGACTGAAGGTATGCGAGGTTTTGGACGTTTGCTCCTCTTTAAAGAAGCAGTTGCGGCGCGAGAACGATGTTCAGCATGACTCTGCGACTTTCTTTTTAGAGTGGCGCTGCTACCGCTGCGGCTCTCCCTGTTATTGGTCCTTATCACATTTTTTTTCTTTGCGAAAGGGTTTAACGGCCTCTCGTCATCGCTGCTGCTACTGTTTGAACTACTTCTGCTGCTGCTGCTTGCCAAATCATCGTCGCTCCGGTGATATGCTTTCATCATCTTGATTGGTATTGTCGTTCTAGCAACTTTTACCTTGTTCCTCTTCAGCTGACGAGGCTTGTCTCTCTTCCTAGGTATCACGATCTGTAAGGAAGAGGAGGGGGAGGAGAATAAATGACGTAAGAGGAGGACAGGGAGGGAAGGGCGATAAATACCCAGATCATGCTGCACTCAAATATAGACCGCTACCATTGATAATGAGGAGCAATACGTGTTATTGTAACCTTCCTCGGCAATGATGGCGATGGCCTCGAGGATCCTTCCCTGCGAATAGAAGGAGCGTGATTGTTGGAAGGGGGCAACGAGGGACTAGGGTCTCCTATATTCGTTCCCCGCTGTCCTTTGTCCTTCTTCGCTTTCGCAGCAGTGCCAGTGGTAGAAGAAGCCGTAGGAGCAGTTGTAGGAGCTGTTGTTGTTGTTGTTGTTGTTGTTGTTGTTGTTGTTGAAATAGATATGGAAGATCCAGCACCGCGTAATGATGCTGCCGAAGTTGTTGATGGTGGTATCTTCGGAAGGCCTATCGTTACAGCATAAAATTAAGAAAATGAACGAAGGCGTACACCTATAATTGTCATGATAATGATGCATGATACTTCGACGGCTTACAATTTACAAACAACTCGTATTTCAAGGGTGGGCTAACACAAAAGAGAGTCACACTCACAATCACACGCACACTCACACACGTAATCCACATTGCGATTCTGCCTAGCTACAGCAGGCTCACGCCACAAATCACAACGGGTATCCACATCCCTTTATGTTGTCTTCTCCCTAAATCAACTTCTTTCTGTGGGTTATCATTTTTATGATTACCTTTCTTGACGTTGGTTCTATTCACCGCAGGACCCTTTTTCTTTATTATCTTGAAAGTCAAGAAAACGACACAGGTATGACAAATTCTACTTAATTATTGCTTCAAGTATTAATGTAATATTTGGTGGCATTGCATTTCAAACCCCTCCAACAGCGACAGCCTCCATGGTAAAGATAAACCGGAACATGTCATCATCATCATCATCATCATCATCATCATCATACAACAACAACAACAACAACAACAACAAAAACATCATCATGAGCTGCTGCGGGCTAGCTTAGATACATGGCAGAACAGATACCACTGAGGACTGGTGGAGATACGGTCTCTTCGTGCTGGTCTTTTTATTCCGAACAGCAGGTCTCGAAGACAGCCATGAAAGCACATCCAGATCAGTGCTGTCGGAGGCTGAAGGCATGTGACAACGGCGACAACGATGAAGTGATAAAGATGAATAACACGGCACTAGGGTTGATGAAGGTGGAAGTAGGAAAGATAGTCTAAATGTACAACACTTTGGAGGGTACAAAAAGAGAGGGGGGGGGGGGAAGGGGGGGGAGGGAGAATAACAAGAATATACGTTTTTCGTCTTCGGTAGTTGTCGCGTTCATCGTCGTCTTTTCCTTGGTAGGTTTGGTTGACCCTGAGGTTCAAACGACGGTATTAAATAAAATGAATGTGCCATGCACTTCATCGTGCACAACGCCAAATGTTAGACATCCAAATATTTACTCCCCCCCCCCCCTCTCTCTCTCGCTCTCTCTCTCTCTCACACTCACACACAATATAGAATACTCACTACCTTGAGTTGATTTGGATTGTAGCTGCGGTGTACTCATAGCAGTATTGCTAGGTACTTTTTCCTTAGTCGCAGCAGCAGCATGATTTTTCTTCACCTCGACATTAGGCGCTTTCTTCCGGCAAAGACAACAACGCCGAGCCACCTCTACCCCCGGAGCTTCATCCTCTGGAAGATCATCTCTCCGAAATCTGCGTGAAAGGTGAACGCGGCAGCCAAGAAAAACAAATTCAGCGGAAGAATGGAAAGAATAAAAATGGTTTTCTCAAAACATGTGTCGTACAATTGCCACAGCCGCTTAAAATCATCCTTTCCTTCGGGATTCAGCGCTCTATCGACCAGACTGGCATTCTTGGCGATTATGTAGGCGTTCCGTAAGATCTTTTTGCTGTGTACAATGAATAACCAAGTTCATGGTGTATCTTGATGAAGATAATACGCTTTATCTATTACATTTTTGCACGTTCGTCCAGTTTCAAGGCCCATACGACCCACTCCTCCACCAGTTTCAATCCTCCGAGGTCAGCCCAGTCAGCCAAACGAGCGCCACGCATTCTTCTCCTCACATGCTACACAAGCATATGCTGAGCATTTTCTTCAGCCAAAAAAGATGTATACGGAAAACAAACCTCGAGAGCACCAATACGACTTTCAACCGAGTTGGACAATCGCATACGCTTCAGCATCTCCTCGGTGCTAAGGAAAACACAGTTTCTCAATCAGGATATAGCACTGAATGAACACCTCCGTGCCATAAGTAAAATACTACATCGATCTATTCCCATTCCGGCCTCGCGCCAACCCCCGCAGCATATTACGATGCCAAAAACGCGGAAGAGGGGGTTCGGGTGGCGAGGCTGGTTGAATGTTGTTTCTGTTGTAGTCCATACCATGTGAGATCGATCATCTCAATCGGATGGTTTTTTGCCCCTACGACTTCGTAGTTTGGACAAGTTTGTTAGTTAAAGGACTCCTCGAGCTACCCTACTTGCATGTTTTGAAAATGGATATTTATTCGGCAAAAGAACGTTGTTTATGACCCCGGCGGCGGGAAGAAGACCCGACACTTTTTCTCTTGTTCCAATTCTGTCTTCTTTTGTACGATAGTTCTCCGGTTAAAAATGGTTCTAAATTAATAATGCCCTTTTTAATACCGGCGACACATACAAATCATTGTCGCAACACAAATCCCTCTTCATCCTTGCCTCAGATTCCCAATTTCCACTGACAATGGCTGGCTACCTCTTCTATGATGACTTGACCTCGAGGAGTTTCAATCTCTCGGCAAGGATCTTAATCATTTTCCTTATCATCGAGGTCATCGTCTCTGCGATCCTGGTAACATCAGACTAACGAATCGTGCATCGGTTGCGGATAAAAGTCAATCCTTTCATGTATGTAGCACTTGGTGGCCCTTGTGCGTCTTAACTGGTCTAGCCGCACGCTGGTACGGTCTTCAGCTTCACGAATACTTTCCTTTTACCCAAACAGAATGCAACGTGTGTTTTTATCAGGATTCGGTGAAGAGGGTCCAGATTGACTCAATGATGTCAGTGCTATTCGTTCATCTTACCTCTACCTCACTCCTGTCCTCATACCATTTTTCTTTCATATCACTTATCCCACTCTGGGCATTTGCGATAAAACCAAGTTTCTTCGGATTCCTTGTCACAGTGGGGCTGCCAGCCACTATATGTATACTATTGTATGATCCGGACAGGTGTATAGAATCGATGATACAACACCTCACAACCAATGTCCTACTTCACCATTTATTATACCAACGGGAATCCGTTTGTATGATCCATTTGAAAATTTGTAATTCGCATGGAAGCTTGCAAAATTTAGTAGTATGTATTTGCTCCCCCCTCACGCCCTTTATCTCTCTCTCTCTCTCTCTCTCTCTCTCTCTCTCTCTCTCTCTTTCCTATCCCATAAGTTCCCTTAGCACCTGCAATTTTGTATATGCGCTTGGGATAAGCGTTTTATACGTTACGAACTTTCTGCTCTATCGACTTCTTGTCGCCAAGGCCACACTGTATTATCCCCCAACAACTAACAACACCTATGTGCATTCAGTAATCCTGAAAATCTCTAAATTTTCTTCACATCATAACTCTTTCGTGGTTTGGATGATACTTCTTTGAAGTGAAATCGTTGATTTGTTGCCCATGTCTTTGTGTCATCTAAATCGCGACGGAAAAGCTATGATCCAATGCTACAGATGAAAAAATTGGCTTACTTTACGAGTAATAACTATCCCCGACCAGTATATAATGTATGAAAATATTCTATTAAATGCTATTATGAAATACGCCAGAGTATAAACTACGATACGTGGCCAAATCATGATGTAGATGCTTGACAGGAATTTTGATCCATTTTATATACCTTCCGGTAACACTTTACGTCGTTGTCGTAGCAAGTGTGTTTTCAAGGTAACAGCACGCTACGCATGCCCCTCATTGTGGCCAAACATTTCCTACCATATCTCCTCTCTTCATTTTTTTCAATTCCACCAACTCAGGGAATTTCTCAACGTCGAAGGGACACCCCACTGCGTCGAGTCAGATAAATTGATGAGAGAGATGGTATTGGGTGGGGAGGGGGTCATTTTGGGGAAGTATTGCCATTGTTTGTTGCTTGATTTGGAAAAATCTTTAGCTCTTGACAACATTTTTGTTCGCATTTACACCAGATTCCAATGGGGTGTTGCGGTGTTTGCATTTTTGATTCTCGACACTACCATCAGGTGGATATTGCTGCATGATTCTACCTCACCTCAATCCCACTCTCTCATCGTGTCTCTCTGGCTATCGCTCTCTCTCTCTCTCTCTCTCTCTCTCTCTCTTTCTTCAAGCGCACATATGAATGCGGTAGAGCTAATTCTCTTTCTATATTTCTTCTTACGAATTTTTCCTCTTTTGGATATGTCCGTCACCCTCTAATAAAACACGTCTCGTACTGAAGTTTCATGTTCAAATTTCGCTTTGTTCTTCCTCCTCTCCACCCCGCATATTTTAGCATAAATTGTGTAGTAATTTTGGCAGCGCCGTTGTTCATGTTCAAAGCCCTCGCGTATGATAAGATATCACAACGATGATTATGATTATTAAGGGGAGGAGGGGGGTAGTGGAGTGGGATCATGGTGATGTTAATGAGAATCATTATTAGCTTTCGATCGGTATTTGTACTTTGAATGGAAAAGCACAGGTGCCGATGATTTACAGTGCCTCTGCATGTTGCATATAGTGCAAGCATCCATCCCTCTTAAAACTTAGATACGTTCCATGCTCATAGGTCCATCAAGGGCGCTGTAGTCCGCAATAGCATTTGCATGGCCGTAGCTATCATCAGCACCTTTCTGTTGTAAGAAACCAAATTAAAAATGGGTTGGGGGGGGGGGGGGGGGGGGCAGGTCATTGGTTGTTTTTTATACAAATAATTTAAAGCAACGCAAATCTCTCACTATGATGAAAAAGACAATAACAATACGAAACCGAGATGTATATTCTTCTTGTTCGTATCAATAATAGGTTCTTGTACGCCATCCTTGCTCCAAGGTAGAAATGGGTAGCAAACGGTTATAAATACACTGTTGTAGCGACATTGACAACACAAAATGAACCTATCCTACATATAGAGGACCCCGGAAGGCAGATTTCCTTCTCGTAACCGTTATGTCAAAGGTAGGTGGAATGATACAGGAAAGACCCCATTTTCTGCTGAAATGCGAATTTGCATTTGAATTCGAATCTGCTTTTCTTGTAGACCTCGCTGTCGAGTATAACCATCATCTGTTACTCTCTAAAATCCCTTCTCTTTAGCACATAGTAACACGTTAATCATATCCCTCAGCTGGCATGCATAGATGTGGGAATTAACTGCACGATGGTGATCCTTAGCTGGCCTTTTAAGTTTTACTACGAGGTCAGTTTGCTTTTGATATTTAAGCATGCTTCTCGCATTCCGTATGATACAAAAGTGTCTTCTCCTCCATGAGAACTGAAGAATGCTTGAATCCACTTTGCAATATAAACCAGGTAATTTCATCGGCCGTGACGGCAACACTCAGTACCCTAAGTAAGAGTAAAAGGAGCGGCGTTCCAATGGCGTCAAGTGGGGTGGTGGCTGCTGGGGGAGGGGGGAGAGAAGGAGGAGGACAGACAAGTGGTGCGGATAGTCGCAAGGCTAAACAATACGACAGTGCTATTGATGAGAGCAAGGACGATGTAGAAGGAGACCAGAAGAGTGCTGCGTTCAGAAGCGGCACACCTCCTTTGCAGTTTGGTCGTGTTACCACTGGATTGATGTCCTCCCTCACTATTCTGAAGGAAGGAAATAACATCAGCAGCAGAGAGCTACAGCATGCCAGTGATGTTTCTGCGAGACATGAGTTTCTGGATAACGGTGGTCGGAATATGTAGCGGTGAGTTGTAGGCCAAACGTTGTCTGCTCCTCCAAGCAGCTGTTGCAAGCACCGTGCAAAGAGGTGCGATTATGTACAAGTAGAGAGCACACAATGGGTTCTTCTGTTAGCATTGTTCAGTATAGTGCCCTGTATACCTGATGCTTGAAAAGTGAGGCATTATTAGTACCACTGTTAATACAGCTGCTACATGTATTTATATCGCGCTTTTGTCGTACTTCGATTCAAAAATTGCTTATGTTATAAATACGCCTGTCGCGTTATTCATTTTCGAATGGCGGGCGGCACATGCACGGGGAGGTAGATTTGGTATTGCTATGGCACAATTAATAAGCTTTGATCTTAAATAGGTAGCGCTCGAAGCAAATTAGTATTATACATCGTGAGAAAGCTCCGCATGTCCATCAGTTGTGATTTCGCCGTAGCTATACATCTCCAGATATTCATTAGATTAATTGCACCGCGCAATAACGCGAGACTGACGCTACGAAGACGATGATGGTGTCCTAGCTGTACGGCATCTAGTGTATCGTGACAGCAGGAAATGTTACAAAGGACTAGGGAATGGATTTATTATTCGTCCCGAAATTCTGTGCGTGCATCATCGTGCTCTACTCCGATCACTTTCTATCCCCGGACTCCAGAAGACTAGACATGTGGGAAATGAGTGAATGTAGTCCAAAAAGGAAATCATCATCTCGTGGCGACCCGTCTGTCGGTGGGTGTGCGTGCGCAAAATCTATCAATTTGACTTCAACACGAGGCGGCGGCAGTGGTTCTGATAATGGTTTCCGAGATAGGGTAGTGGAGTTGTCGTTGTCTGTGCTGCTCTTTGTTTTCTGATCGTCCGGCCGATATCCCTCGTACACTATCAGCACCTTATTACACGTAGGAACAGAAACAACAATTTCATCTTTTTCAATGGATGACAAGCATCATGTCATGCTGTATGTGCTCAGCTTGAATCTCACCACCATTAAAATCGTTTTCTCGAGAAAAAAAGAAATGGAACTCAAATATAGCAACACTTCTTAAAACGCGGGAAGAACATGGTTGTGGTAGAATACCGAGGATGAGTAAAGGCGGTGTTTGCCTCCACCGATCTCGAGTCGCGCCGACATACTGATTAATGAGGACGAGGAGTTATAATGTAAAATATATATATATATATGTATATATTTATATATTATATTTATATCTCCTTCCGGGACTTCACCACGTACAAAGGAGCTCTACTCCTCGTGAAGGAGGCTAGTGTTAATGTGCCACGTCGTTTGATTACACTTTCCATATCGTCATCACCATCGTCGTCGTCATCATCATTATCATCGTTGGCACCCATTATCACTGTCATCACACGTGCGTCACGCCTATCCCCCCCGTTCGTATCGATCGTATTATTACTCTCTGAGTTTGTCAATGGCCTGCGCTATCACCGCCTTTGACGATGCGCTCCTGTCGCTGTTCTCGTCCCCGTCACAAGACGGCATTGGGATGAAGCTGGACAACCCGACGCTGCCCACGTTCTCCGGGGTCAGCTTCCTGCCAAACTTTTTCGGATATACCACGTAATGATACGACGGGAGCGGCGTTGCTGCGGCTGCCATTGGCACCGATGCTTCGGCTGGGGAGAGAGAAGGCTCTATTGCGCTCTTCTCAGGTCGTCTGATCCCAACGATACGAAAGCCGACGTGTGATTGATAACGATACCTAAACAGGACGGGTCAGCAGGGCAGTGGTCATGGTGCTGAGGAAACGGCTGATGGAGGGGTTTGTATGAGCTCGAATCGTATCGGAAGGGTTGGAGCCATGTGTTCGGGGACGGACGGCTATATTCGTGGTAATTATTGTTTCGTCTCGGTGTGACTTCTACTTTTGCAAAGCAGATCTGATCTTGGCCGCTGAAGCATCAGGACCCCACGTTCGGCTACATAGAAGCAATATAATATATATATATATATATATATATATATATATTTTAAAATTAGGAATATTTTCCCGATTTCAACATCGTCAGGCACCCTTCTCCCCCCCCCTCCCTCCTCGATTGTTCGCATTGTACGCGCCCATGCGAGACATGGAGCAAACGACCCAAAATTGAAAACGCGTTTGGATCCGACCGGCCTATTTTGATGTCGATGATGCAGGGCAGAACAAAGCCTGCAGTCAAGTCCTCTAATTCCAGGAACATCTACGATGATGTGATAATGATCGGGATAATGTTGATAATTAGGTGCTTCATAACGGGGTCCTCACCTTTCCATCGATAGTAGCAATACCGTGGAACTCGGGGACAATGTCTGATTGATGCCACCATATTTATGTTCAGAAAGGAGTGCTAAAGCTGTTGGGTTCAAGAGGGCCATTCAAGGGCTTGCATACTGCGGTGTAGGCTGTAATGGCTACGGGAAAGGAATGATGCACTGATATGTTGCGTGTATTTATATTTTATATGTCTGTGTATGTGTGTGTGTGTGTGTCATAACATATTATGGATATCGACCTTCCGGTTAGACTATAAACACATTTTGGGTGTTTCCGTATTATTTTACCTCTAAGGATAGGTGAATGCCGCACGTCCTTGTAGAATTGAAGTTCTCGCTCTCCCCTCACACCCCGTATCAGAGGCTTCAAGATACGCCGCCGCCGCCTCCGTTTTATTGATGGCGCTGATTCATGTCCCTCCCTGCTCTCTTCGAGCTGATCTCCACTTTCCTCGTACATAAATATCGGATGGCCACCGACACGATGGGGATGTGATGTGACGTCACCCTGTGAGAGCATGCGCACACGAACCCCTTCGACAAGAGACTCGTTTTCAGATATTAAAAGAAATGGGGGAGACTGGTGCTGACGTGGAGGAGAGGCCGAAGACAGGGGGGTCGTTGTTGAAGAGGTTGTGGTACAAGATGAAGGCGTTGAGGGGGGTAGAGGGGAAGCCATAGAAGAGTGAAAAGGATAGAATCCGACTGATACGAAGCAGGCAGTTGCACTAAGACCTGCAGCCGCACCCAGACCTCCTTTCGAGGCTAACACCAAAGCTCGTGAAATCCACAGCCGCGGGTGTCTCCTCAGAAGCTAATAGTATGGGAAAAAGAGAAATTATGGCAGATGAGGTGAAGCTAAGAGCACTCATTTTTAAACATCGCATCTCCGTCATCATCGTTCTGTTTTGTTAGAATGATCGCGCCACTTTTTCGGTAAATATGTTATGTTCGTGCACAATTTTCCAATATTGTCACTCCCTCTCTTGTGTGTGCATATATGTACAGACGTGAAGACGCCGCATTCTTCAAATCGGCGTGCACTGCAGGGGGCACGTGAGTTCGCTCTGATAAGTCGTGCTTGTGTCTGGCAATCTTTTGGATCACCGATCGAGTTTGCTGTTCTTACATGTAGAATTTATTTTATCGAGTAAATATCTAATATTATCAATTATTCTTCGCGTATGTTCGATTATGCGTTTCTTTCTTAGATCAAACCTTGATAAGGCTTTCTAGACATATACTTTTAGGAAGTTTGTAGGAGGAATTCTCATCCGGTTTGTCCGGGGAGGAGATCGTGGCACAACAATACTCGTATTTTTACATTTTCTTAATTCATTGCCCATAATGGCAAGTCGCGAATCCTAATTCACATGTATTTCGGTGTATTTCTGTCCTAGATGTCACTGCTTATCTCTGGATAATTTGTCGACAGCCTCGCACGAGAACTAGTGCACCTCCCCATCCGACAGTATGCCCGGGTGGGGCGGGTGGGCATGCAACGCTGTGGTAGGCTTAGCTGTCATTGCAACAGTTGTTTGTACTGGGTTTTTAAGCAAGTTTCACGATCGGCCTCGGAACAAGGTGGGTAGATAAAGTTCTTTTATCGTCTTTAATCCGCCTCATTCTTTGTCATGCTGCATTAGCTGCTCCTACCTCGCGACGATGCACCTTTATGCAGAGACTTTCTCCAAGGGTCTTAATTCTTTTAAAAATCGTTTGGGTAATTTGTGATGGGCCTCCTCATGTCTTCTTATCAGGAGATGCAGCTGGGGAAGTAGGTGTCGCTTTGTCCACACGAAGCTGCGCACAGCCAATCGACCCAGTGAGTCGGAAAATATATTTTCGAGTGTGAACTCGGACGAGATTATCACTGGAGCTCCGAAGTTTTCAAGAGAACCCCCCGTGCCGTCATTGGTATCTAAGATCAGTTTTGTGTTTGTTGATTCAAGATGAAAATAATTTCTCATTTTATCTTCCAAGAACGAGCCGGTCCCCTGGAAGATTCCCCCAGAAGAGTACGTACATTACATAAATTTTCAAGATTACTTTATTGTAAAGTATAAATCCTGAATAGTATCTTTAGAAGCAGGTGTTCATTTGTAATTCATGAGACAGATCTTCGTATTGTATTTTATCCGTCACACATGTGATTAACACTTTGTTCTTCATTGCTGGCATACTTTGTACACGATGGTTCGTAGACTTTTAAAGCCGGGATATTTGAAGAAAATGAAGGCCGCTACCACCGCAAATAATAGCAGTAACATGACAGAGTCGTCACTGAATACTTCAGGTATCACATGATTGCCTGAATCTATGTGTAGATGTACGACATATTTTTACAAAGCATAATTATGTTTGGTAGGAATATCAGTTTATGACTATGTCATCAAAAGTCATGTCATTCATTGCTGTGCGACTTTTTGAAAGACAATGGTACATGCATGCTGTACGTGCCGTACCATGTCTGAACGTGAAATAATCGCAACGCACATCGCGAGATGACCAGCGTACGCGCGCCAGCAATCGTGCTCTGACCAATTCAAGTTGTATTGAATCGTTCAGTCACAATGCCCATTGCATGCGATGCATGCACATGTTGCATGTGCGGACTTTGCTAGCTGCATGCAGTTCAAGCGCTGTGGTGGTCGCGATCAAGCTCGCGCTAGCGCGGGCACATCTAGACATGTCGCTCATACATCGACGCCACGTGACGTGCGGTGTGCTTGCCTAGTTGCATGCTAGCATCCAGGCACATCTAGCAAGACGTGCTTGCTGCAGCATGTCCAGACACCATGTGAACCTAAGTAGCTAGCCATGTCAGACCACATTCTAGCATTGTTCACAATTGTCACTTCTAGATGTCACAGTTGTGCACCAGGTCTCTCATCGTTTCGCGCGTCGCACGCGTCGATCTCCGCCGCATTGCCACAAGTTTTGGAATTGATGATTCACTCTGGCATTCCTGACGTGCATGTTGTCACTTGATCGTCGATTGAAACAGAAACAGCAATGGAATGCACGTTCCATGTGCATTGTGTCTTTTGCACGTCCGTGTGATGAGCATCCCTCAGACGTGCGATGCAATCTCGCATGCAATGCAACATGCGTGGAATGTGCATTCCATCACTGTCTAGCTGTGCCCATTGCAAGGATCGAACGCACCACATTGGCAGGCTGCTCCATGCTAGCATGACGCACATGCATTGCGCCTTTCAATGCTCATGCTGCAGTGCAGCATGTGCATGTCGTCAGCGTCCGTGTGCATCAGTGCGTTCATGCATCTGTGCTGCTCTGTGCACACAAGTCTTGCCGACCACCACAGGAAATCGCCTGCATTTCAGACTGGAACATCTGCGTGTGTGGTTTTTTTGGGTAAAAACGGCTGCAAAGAGTTGCCAGATGTTCTCCCAGAAAACTGCTGGAGCTCTGCGCTTGCGTGGGAGAGGAGATGAAGAGCACAGGGGATGGAGCCTCCGGTCACGTGTGCTTCCTCGCATGTGGGTCGCGGGGAGATGTCCAACCAGTTCTTTCACTGGCGATATCCTTAAAGCAGGCCAGGGGAAAGGCTGTAAGGTAGTAACAGGATGAATAATGGAGTTTTTCGCAACACATGGATCTCACCCGAGGGTGCAGAGATGCTTGCCTACGTAATGGTTGCTTATAACTTAGAATCACCTTCGCAACGCATGAGGAGCTTCTCCCGCTCGTTCGGCGTCTTGTTGAGCTCCATTTACCACCACCATCATCATCAACAACAAGAACAACCCGTTTTGCAATCAAGGGTACGTTATAGTATTGTTAGAATTGGCGAGAAGACCTCCTGCGGACAAGATGAAAGGGCTAACTATTTAAAAAAAAAAATGAAGTTTACATGCACTAATTTCTCAGGTATCCGTTCCAATGTCTTTCGAAGACGAGTTCTCCCGAGCGACGTGGAGGGCTCCGCGGAGAGAGAGGAGAAGCAAGGTTCTCCAAGGACAGGACAACAACAACAGTCCGAAGTGGCTGTTGGACCAGAAAGCAGGGTAGGGGAAAGGGAACAACTTACGAGATACCGAGAGATTATCGACTGCCTTGAGGCTTCCCGAGGTTAGCTATAAGATTTATTGTGCTTTGAGTCTCCCTCCATGTCTGAATATTGAAGGAGAATTACCCACCTCTGTCATATTAACATCGATATCTTATCACGTCCTGGCTCCCATTGACATCGCTATTATTCCAATTTTTTTCATGCATCTCCTATTCTTAAATAGGCCTCTTTGTAATGTTGGCACCTGTGATGACTGATTTATTGCAATAACGAACAGGGGCTCATTTGCTAGTCTTCAATTTGTTTTGCCTGGATGGATATCACATTGCTGAGCATCTCAGCATTCCATGTAGTGCGACAGGAATGCTTCAAGAAAATCTAGATCGATACAAAATAAAGATAACTTATTTAAACCCTAAACATGCATTCCCGGAACAGAAAAGTTTTCGTAGTTTTCTCTTTAATTTTGAGTGTTTTCCAAGATTCGCATGCCTTTGTCTGGAGGATTACTTCAAGCAAAAAATACACTTCCTTTTTCATTGATAAAAAGTATGTGTTGGCAAAGGATGATGCCTCCTTACCCTCTTGCCCTCACCGCAGCACTACAAATATTATATTTAGCAAAATCCATCATTTACCATAATTCTTATAATCGTGGCTGCGGTGAGCTTACAAGATCTACGCTGACTGTGTGTGATGAAACACTAAATAATAGGCATTGGCGTAAACGGATACCTCCTCCCCTCATGCATGCCCTCCAGATTGAAAGCTGAGCTTCGCAGAGATTTTCCAGATCTGTTTGAAAAACTTCATTGCTCCTCCTCCCGCGCTTCTTCCACCTCCTCCCCGCTCAATACCCCCTCTTCCCTCTCGGACTCTAAAGAAGCAGGACGAGGACTTAGCAGCGAGGCAGCAGCGTTGAAGATGGGCGGCGAGAATGACACCGTGGGCTTTCGGGAGATTGAAGAGTGGATGTAATACGACGTATCATTTCCTGCGATCTTCATTCATTGTTTTTCCCCCAAGGGCGTGATCTGAGCGATTTACGGTGTTTCCTCCCCCAATGCAAAGGAAATGTGAGCCATTTGAGTTGAAATTAGTATTTGGTATTATCAGGTGGCCATTGTTCACTTCTAGGTAGCAGACTGTCAAGGACACACACACACACACACACACACACAGAGAGAGAGAGAGAGAGAGAGAGAGAGAGAGAGAGAAGAGAATCGTGCTTTGGGTTCATTTTAACGAAGACAAACGTATCAAAGTGAAATATCACACATGAAATCTTAGTGTGTGATTCTCTCTCTCTCTCTCTCTCTCTCTCTCTCTCTCTCTCACACACACACACACAACAATTTTCATAAACTTACTTCTGATGCATCTCCCTCTCCCCCCCCTCCCTCCCCTCTTTCTCTTTCTCTCCCTCAGCCATGAGACGGCAAGAACGAAGTGGTTACTACTGCCTCCGATTCCATTACTAGATAAAGCAACCCACAGAGCCCCACAACACCTGCCAAGACCAACCCCTCTACTGTATGTAAGAAGCACGAGAAGCAGATGATAAGTGAAAGGGAGGGGGGGGGGGGGGTCACTTGTGTGATGATTTAGCATAGGTTATCGTCGTCCATCTTCCTCTTCTGCTGGGTATTGATGTGTGTTGTTGTTGTTGTTATTGCAGGATTGGAGTGAGCCCTTCCATCTTTCCTATCCCAGGCTATTACCCTCCCTCCATTTTGCACACTGGTTTTTGGTGCTTGCCGTCACAACCTTCTCCTTCATCGTCGTCGTCATTGTCAATGGATACGAGGGAAAAGACGGTGCTTCCTAAAGCTTTGGAGGATTTCTTGCGACACGATGATGATGTTACTGGATCTTCAGCCAAGCCTCTGTATAACTCTCCACCCTCTACCATGGCCTTAGTGTCTTCATGTTTCATGTTTCGTGTGATGCGCGTATATATATATATATATATATATATATATATATATATATGTATTATGTGTGTGTGTGTGTGTGTGTGTGTGAGAGAGAGAGAGAGAGAGAGAGAGAGAGAGAGAGAGAACTACACACATCTAATATATCGACATGTCTCATACCCCCTCTCCTCCTCCTCCATCCTCGATGCCTGTGCAGGTATATTGGATTTGGATCGCTTGGAGCAAAAGGTGTGTTTTGATGTTGTCGGGCATTTGCTACTTCGACAATCATGACCGCCACTACAAAGGAAAAAACAATAATAACGATATTACTCTATCTCTTCATCCTCCTCCCTGTCCCTCTTCCCCTTCTTCCTCTCCCTCTCCTCCATTATCCTCTACATCTTCTTCGTTTTTCAATCCTCAGGCCTTCTCTCCCAAACCCACGCCATAAGACTGGCTTGTAGCCTGGTAGTAGTATTCTTACTAGTAATAGCAGGGGGGGGGTTATAAAGCATTATTACAAAAATTGTTAGAGTACCTTGCCTCTTCAGAGTCAGTTAAAAAGAGGAGGAGGGGGGGGGAGGAGGGACAATGAATGCTCCTAATATGAACAAAGGAAAAAGATGAGTATTTCCGATTGACGCAGGACAGCCGTCTTCTGGAGAGAGAGCCTGCCTATGTTTTATTCCTCTACTCATTCCTAAGAGTAGGATGTTTGCAAACGAATACACCAGCCCCTCCTCCTTCTTGTTGCTATTTTCGCCAGATCGTAGCGCTCCGGCATCTAAACCTGCGCGCGATCATCGATGTGAGGTCGTTCAGACCCTGCGACACGCCGCTCGATATTGGGCAGAATGACATCAGGCGACGCCGCCAGAGAGAGAAGGAGGGAGACGGAAAGCTAAGGAAAAGGATGAAGAGGAAAAGAGATGATGGCAACCCTTTAGCGTGGCTGCTGGAACCCCCCCCCCCCCCCCCCCCTAATCGCTCTCTCTCTCTCTCTCTCTCTTCTTCTTCTTCTTCTTCTATCACTCGCTCGCGTGTAATCTCGCAACAACTCTTCGCTCCTCCCTAGTCTTCCTTCTCGCTCTCACACAACAATAATATATATATATATATATATATATACACTTATATATATATATATATATATATATATATATATACACTAGAAGGAAGAATACCGAGCAGTAGTGCGGTATTTTTTACCCTACTGACAACCGATTGATTCCTTGATTGATGTCACATCAGAGCTGCTAGGAAAACGCACTGCTGCGACGGCTACGACGACGAAGTCAACGATTGCGGCGTCGGTGATAGCAATCGCCATGAAAAACAAGAGTTCTTGCAGCCACTTTTATCAGCTTTCCTCTCACAATCTCACCCGAACTTTGCCCCCGGTGGTGGCGATAAAGATGGAGACGACTCGCATAATCATAGCAGTAGCCATTCTCGTCGTCATAATAGTCGGCAGGCTGCTTTAAGGAGGCCTATTTCTTCTTCTTCTTCTTCTTCTTCTTCTTCTTCTTCCTTTTCAATGGTGGCTGCTGATGCTGAAGCTGCGATAAGGCGTGGAGGCCAAAAATGGGGCTCTATATGGCATGAAGCGCTCAAAGAGAGAAGGCAAAAGCTGCTGCTTTAGTGTTGTGCAGAATTGATGAATAACCCCACATCGTTCTGTTGCGATAATCCATTTCATGTCTCTCTCGCGCTCTCCCTCCCTCTGTCTCTCCTTGGTCGCACTTTATAAAACCCTCCTGATTCCCCCCCCTCGATCATGTTATGCGAAGAAGAAGTCCCCAGCGAGCGTGTTTCACTACTAGATGATCTTTCCAGTGTTACACGCAACCTCGTTTCTTTGCTACCATAGGATTTACAAGTGCGATTACGACGTGCCGCACGATGTGCTCTTTCCCCGTCTGAGTGCTGTTCTTCATCATGGAGGATCGCAAACATCGAGTACTACGTTTTCTGGCATATAGTCTTTCTCAGCGCCATTGATCCTATCGATGTTTGAGAGTCGAGAGATGATGCTGGTTTGTCTATTTCGCCATGAATCAACACGTAATATTATATATGTATATATAGAAATGTTTATATTTACATTTATATTATTCTTTTGTTTAGGCAACGCCTTAAAGGCTGGTGTTCCCCAAGCTATTTTTTACTTCTCAGAGAAAGTTGTGAGAGATCAGCACTTCTGGGTCATATGATGTTAGACACATATCGAAAGAGAACTACCGCAATGGACGTTTGAATATTTAAGTTGCGAAGGATGTTCGCATCGATGAATTGAGAGTAGACGATAGTCTGTGGAGTTTGTATTCCGAATAGCGTCATTTTTGGTGGGAGGATGTGAGTTTGCTTCACAGAAAACATTGGTAGAATATGCATTGAAATCACGGGATTTTCTTCTACGATGGTGATATGTTGGGAACTAGCTGCTATTTCATGCAACATTCGAGTAAAGTGCTACCTTTTGGAAAGACTCTGTAGTGAGAGAAGAAGGCTGGGGTGTTTGTTTTTGCTGATAGTTATATAATTCTTCTGTGCGTGTGTGCGCATGAATTCGCATGTGTGTGTGTGTGTGTGTGTGTGTGTGTGTGTGATAGGGGGAAAAGACTCTGCATCTTGGAGTTGCAGGTAGTGTTTGCACGTACGACTTTGCGATTATCAGTGAGACGAGTCGTGTCATTTCGAGAGAAGAAACGAAGATCATATTCTGCTCCTTCAACGGGAGTATTTGTTTCCTAATGGGGACAACTATTTCTCCTGCTGCTTGAAGACATTTGCTTTTATGATTCTCTTTCTCTCTCTCTCTCTCTCTCTCTCTCTCTCTCTCTCTATTTACTCAGCATCATCTCGACCCATCTCGGCGAAAATTAGCGCATCGACGATGGTCATAGAATTTAAAGGAAGGGGGAGGGGGGGAGGGGGTAGGGAGAAATGTCAACTAGCTGCTTCATGTAAGATGCTATCAGGCGATTTCTACCACCACATGCACAGTAGTAGTCTTGCTGCATGTTTGTTCTCCCACACTCCGGTCAAAGAGTATCTTGGACGCCCCGCACCATTTATCATCAACAACATAAGATTTATATATGTATTGTAAACATATATATATATATATATATATATATATGATAGAACAAACTGCTGCGACAAAAACAGGTCGAAATCTTAAGGGGGACCGTCTTCAATCCTAAGCTTAAAGAACAAGTAGCCGGCAACAACAACAGCAACCAAAACAATAGCCAGATTACGCGTCGATATTGCAAAGCGATGGAAAATTTGGCGTCTAAATGTTAAAAGAAGCATGTTCTCTTTTATTGAGCTTGCCCCTCTCTCATTGTAGATACCATGTAGCAAACGTGTATTTATCCATCATATATTGTCGCTGTGCCCCTACCTCCCCCCCCCCCCCTCCCCTCCTTTTTCCTTCTTCAGGCAATGCGAGTTGCGAAGAAGCTCTCCATGGAGGATGGGGTAATGCGAGATATGTGAACAAGAAACGACGATGTGACATCTATCTCACATCTATGTAAGACTTTGGTCGAGGTGCTATACTACCATCAGATTAGTTAGTAAACTTCTCTCTATCCCCCCCCGACCCCCATCCTCCCCAGGTGAAGGAGGCCGTCTCTCGCATTTTATCTGGCCTTGATGAAGCTATTCGGTGGAGTTTTTGCTATTTGCTTCTTTGTTTGTGCTGATGCTGGTGATATGGTGGTGGTGGTGGTGGTGGTGGTGGTGGGGGTAGTGGTGGTTATCATGGCGATGTCTTCCGCCGATGAGAGAATGCTGCAAAGGGATAAGTAAGGAGTATATCAACTAGCAGGAGCGAAAAACACATATTTATAGTGTATATCAATTTCCTCTCGTTTTCATTCTTGTACACACACACACACACACACACACACACACACACATACACACGCTAGCATAACAACTTCGATTCTCGCATTTACTCACAACAAACTCAAAAATTGAAAGACAACGACCCAGCTCGGAACCGACAGCTTATGCCCATCCGCACGCAGTGCCCCTACCACCACCGCAAATCGTCCAAGTCCGAGATCCAGTGTGCGGGGACCTCAAGCTATGTGCGACTTCACCCATTGCTGCATTTAAAACCAAAAAAACGTGCGCAGTATTACTGAATACACACCTACAACCTCCTATCACTAATAGTGCACACAAGCTGTATACGTATATATATATATATATATATATATATATATATCAATATATATTATACTTGCCGTAAAATATTCGCGCACGATCTATGGACGCATTATATCTATATCTAACCCCCTCACCCTCCCCCCCCCTTGCAAGACCTGAACAGTCCTGAAGAAGGGGCATTCATCTACTCGGAGATCTTCCAAAAAAAGCTCTACGATCGCTTCTGGTTGACGGGTATAACCCAAGACGACGCAACTGTATCTTCATTAGCACGCCAACGATTACAGCATCATGCTGTGGGGGCAACGGTAACCTCCCCTCACCTGCTCAATGCAGCATGGAACATGCTAGTATGTAGTAAGGAGTAGCACGGGACAATTGATGTTGATATTGTCCTCTTTGTGCTTGTCTTTCAAGGTGATTGATGTGGGCGCACACGTGGGTCTCTTCTCCCTCTACACAGGCCGAAAGATGTGTATTTCAGCTGCAGCAGCAGCAGGAGGGGGAGGAGGAGGGAGGGAGGGGGATGAGGCAGATAAGGGAGAAGAGGAGAAGGAATGTCCATTGTTATCATCATCATCATCATCATCATCGCACTCACCGTCGCTCTCGCGCATTATCATGATCGAGCCCGTCATCGAGAATTTCTCTTTGATCAAGGCCAATCTTCGAGCAAATGGTCTGCCAGCTGCCCAGGAGGTAGCCATAGAAGAAGCAGAGGAAGGGGGCGAGGGGGCGGAGGAGAAGGCGAACAGAATGTTACCAACGACGATGGCCGCGGCAGTGACAATGCCAAATCAAAAGAGGCCAAAAAGGATTGATGGAACAATGCCATCGTCATCGTCGTTTGCACAGAATGGGCTGCAAATATTTGCCTACAGGGCGGCCGTTGCCGCTACCGGCTTAGAGAAGAATGGGCATAAGACAGATAAGGAAAAGGGGGGGGGGGATGGCACCAAGGCACGAAGAAAAAGAATGGAAATCACTGTATATCCGAATATGACCGGCAATTCCACGTTGCATCCGAAAGAGAAGGAAGAGTGCTTGGTAATGATTGTTATCTGATTGTCGTCATTCTCAAAATTATCATCACCCACCGTTAGCAACATACAGCGCGGTTGCAATGACCAAAAACGCACAAACGAAGAGAAATGATTGATTCCATCCAACAGATCAGCAAGATGGGCCCGCTCAAGCGCGCATGCTACACTGCATGTGCTCGTACGCAGTTATGTCCTGTTATCACTCTTTCGGAGGTAATCAGACGATTGGATCTTAAGAGAATCGATCTTGTGAAGATCGACGTTGAAGGTGAGTTAACGAATATATTTTTACACACACACACACAAACACACACACACAAAAGCACACATACAAAAGCACACTCATGCCCACAATCACGAATAAAAGCACTCGCGCACATATGTGTCATTTCTCCCCATTTTTCTTTCTTTAATTCGGGGACTGCATCGGCCATAGGTGCTGAGGAAGATGTTCTTCGGAGCATTGAGAGCAAAGAGGACTGGGGAAAGATCCAGGCCTTTGTCATTGAGACGCACAATGTTTCCGGAAGAATCGGAAGAATTACAAAGTAGTACGCTATTCCTACTACAGCATTTGAACGGGGGGGGGGGGGGATTAGATACACAATTTTAGTCCAATCATGAAAGATACGCCATTAGATGAATGTAATCTTCATCTGATGGACGTTTATCCTATCAGGATGCTGGCAAACAATCGCTACGACTTTAGAGTATGTCAAGACAAAGATACGGTGTCATCGTCGGCCTCCGGGTCATCGTTATCTTCAAATTTCTACATCTATGCACGCTTACGTTGCCAATGAGAGGCAACCGAGAATCGATCGACGATATGCATCTCTGTTAATGTACAGCAGCAAAGGGTATTCGCGTTATTGCACGATGATAAATTTTATGTCCTCAGAAAGCTTGCTACGATTAGAAGTTTATTAAATCTCAACAGAAATTGGTAGAGTTGCATAAATTGTTTTCTGTCGTGCATGAAATATTCCCTACGATTGACAGGAGACAGGCCAGCCATCACCAGTGGTTACTGCGGTGATTTCGTATTTGCTGAATAAAAGAAATGGTAGCGTTACATGTATACTGCGGAAGCATAGCGCATCAGTTCAGAGCTCGCGTATTCCGCATTTTTATTATCGCGAAAGCTTTGAAATGATTTAGCGGTGAGTTTTTGTATGCATGCGTGCGCCATAGCTTTGTGAAGCAAATACCCTTTTCTAAGTATACTTGCGTAATTTAAGCTGCAGATCTAGATGTGCCAATGGATCAATATTGTTATTTACTCTTTATTACATTTAATTGCATGAAGGAATGCGCAATCATATTTAATTTCATGAGAGCTTGTGGCGTTTACTTGTTTACCCGCACAAGCGCAGCAGATGCAATATGTAGAGCCGGCTGCATAGTCTTAATGATCTAGTTTCCTTTTGGCTTGCTTCCAATCCGTATATTCCTTGCATTTTTTTTTTTCTCTTCAGCAATTCGTTTTTCGTTAGATTTTTCAATTTTTCGCTTTCGAGAATGACTAGTCTCTCTTTGCTTGATACTTCTGAAGCAAAGAGACGTCCGGACACCAATGTCAGAACCACGTTCAGGTTCGCGTACAATCTCCGACTCTTGGCTCACAGGAACGAGTGCATGCTTAAACATCTTGTTAGTGTTCCATCCCAGAATGAACATGTCTCCTTTTTGCATGACGAATCTATCAACTTTGTCTGTTTGGTTGCATTTCACGTGAAATTCTCTGTCAACTCCGAATGAGAGCAACACAATCGGCGACCCTTCATGAAACGACCGGGTCTTATCCATGTGGTATCCAATTCCATCTTTCCCATCGGCATATTTTGTACCGACCACGTGATTGAAGCCAACTGTCCTCAGTTCTGGGTTGTTGTTGGGCCCCTCTCGATTATCTTTCTGATACTCGATTTGTTTTGAAGAAAACCTCATGGATGCGTTGAGCTTTTTGAGTATCGCATGCACAGCTGGGAATCGTTCTACGGGTTGGTAGAACTTCGTCGAAGCCCACTAATGTTGACATTCGTTAGCATTCATGGCAGCACCCATTTTTTTCCATGTCAGTTGTTTGTTTCACCTGGAACCCTGTGTAGCAATACACTGGCATTCCTTTCCCGTCCGAGTCGTCATACAAAAAGAAATTTGTCCGACTGATCTGTCTTCCTCGATAAAGCACCTCCTTTGCATCCCGGGGTATACAAGGAAGATCGGAAGAAGAAAGCAGCTTCCCTAACTCGTCAACGTCCACCCCCAAGTATCGCTGCACAAACTTCAGCAGAAATCGGAGTGAGTGGATGCTGTTTAGCCCATCCAATGTACATCATACCTGTCGATAGTGTCCACTGTCGTGTAGGCATTTGTCGGGGATTATAGTTTTATCATTCCAGAGCAGAAAGACGGGATCCATTATTGTGATTTATGAACCGTGGATTTTCGCTGTCGGGGATCCCTCCGCATCAGGCCCCCCGCCTTTTGACAAAATTGCCTTCCGTTTCTACAGGGATTATATCTCAATTTAGTTGTCGCAGGGAAAGAAACCTCGTACAGATTCTTCTCCGAGGAAAGGAAGCCGAATATTATTGCTCCTTCTCGTGCCGACGGAGAGCGTCAGACCATATCCCGATTGCAACATAAGATTTGTTTCGGAATGATATCATTGCTACAACATAAACAACAATACGAAAATAATATTCTTTTTACATCGACAATCCGTTGCCTACAGCCAAATTTTGTTGTCGTAGTCTTAAAAATGAGCCCATTCTTCGGGAACACAGAGCTTGGAGATAATGGATTCCAAGCTAGCGAAAGTACAGTCCGTCTCTTTCTTGCCCTGCACCACCTTCTCTTTTTCTAATTAGCCGTGATCGACCTGATTATGAGCTATCCCTACTTAGTCGCTCTTATCGTTATCGTTCGAAAGAGAAGATGTGAGGGAGGTCATCTACGACTATCGAGGTCAGATAGTCGTCTTCGGAGAACAGAGATAACTGGTTATAAGTAATGCTAAGTAATCCTGCAGATTCCTATGGCAAGGAAATCTCCCAAATTCCGCAAGAAACAAGCATGGAGATTATAGGTCGACATAAGAACGTGGCATTTGTCGCAAGTCATCATGATCGCCCATGTTATTTAGGAAGACTCACTGCCCTTGCACAGCCTGTGAACGAACCGGAGAAAGATATTCTTGCCCGTCCGGTAGTGCTTCATGCTCGAATCAACACCGAATATTCATAGGCCAATAATCGAAGAAGCGCTGCTGTCCAAAACCTTATGATCTTGCACGTCTCAGGTCCGTGCTATTTTCAGCTACGGAACCCTTCGAGCGGATTACTCAAAAGAAGGTCAGAGTTTCCCGACTAGTAAGCTACTGATATGACTCCACAGGTAATTCTAATCAATAAAGGAGACAAGTGGAAGGTCGTGGATTCCTCGTGTAAATGGAAAAGGGCTTCTGTCACCGGCTACGAGGTGTGCAGTTCTTCCTTCTCTTCGCTCCATACTTAGCGCTTCTTCCTCGTTGTTCATAAGAACAGATTACTTGAACGTCCTTGTAGCGCAGCTCAACAATCCTAGCTTGATGCATCTCTTTTAGCTGTTCCAGGAGCCAAAGCTTTTCTACCCTTTCTGCTCCACAACTGAGAAAAAGGAGGCTAAGGTGTCGCCTCAGAAGTTTATGCACTCCGCCCCCCCCCCCCCCCCTCTAAGGATACGCGATGGATTATAGGTGTTTGGGACCTTGCTGACGTGGCCTGAAGACCATCTGTTTGCAAAGAAACTGCAAATGTGCAACCGGTAAATTCTCACAAACATTCTCGGTTTCGAACAGCGTTCAATGATTTTAGAGACACAGATAGGAATTGAATCAACAGTCTCATAACAACACAACTGCAGAATAGAAGGATATGAACCAGGGAGGAAACATGGGCTGTATAAACGTGCGGTAGTAGAGGCAACGGTCGTTGCGGAAGATGGAAACCAATCCCAAAGCTCACGTCCCACCGAAGAAAATCCGGAGACTATTATGGCGTATATCTATTTCCAGGTACTGCCCTTCTGATTGCTGGCCTGTCGTTTTGACGATTGATTCCCATGAAGAAATTGAAAAAAAACATATTGTTGGATAACTCAGGAAAAGTCACAGGAGCAAAAGGAAAAGTGCACGGCGTTTCCGAACGGAGATTGGTTACAGTCGAAGGTATACTCGTATTATTTAATTAATGATTTTCTCCTTCTGACGATAGAATTTGGCAGGATTCCAATGAAGATGTACATCGCCCCTCTTCAGCAGTCGATAGTAAAAGCAGTGAGGAATATGATAAAAACACGGAGACAACTATTGATCCAAAAAAGTAATAACATTTTTCCAGCAGAAACCTTGTATTACACATGTTTGCATGGAACGTCGATGTACCACTCATATATATGTTGCATGATTGTATGTCCTAATGCTATCATACAACTACTGCTCATGTATATCAGAATCGTATGCATCGTATGTGTAGCATGCGCGTATCCTAGCATGTATAGATGTGCTTCAACTATAGCACACGACGTAAGTATTTTATTATAGCATTAAATAAAGCAACTAGCTGTAATGTGTCATATTAGTACTGTTGACATGTCTAGCGATGTGCCCGAAGTAGCTCAAGCTATAATGGTGAATGGTGAAGAGATCAACCGCTCCAGTCGCAACAGAACAACTCTTATGTATGTAGTATTAGACAGGAGTAATGATTGAATTGAATTTTTCCAATGATCATCCCAATCTTGTGTACACGTTATAACGTGGGACATACAGATCTAGACAATACTATGATGTGTGTAACATTTTGAATGAAGATGTGGGTGCATGATGTGGCAAAAGTAACAAATGCGAAACATAGACATTTGTAGGTCGCCGACGATGCATTCCAGCATTGCTAGCATTGCTTACGTACCTCCCCCGCACATGATATTCTGGAAGCGTTGCATTTTTTATCTCGCTAGTTGTAAACAAGGATGACCTAGCTTCAATCCTAGCTAGTTCATAAATTCCTAGTGTTGTCACTGCGAGAACATGTTCTATCACTAGTCGTCTATTAGTGCGCCCCAACATTACTATGGCAGTGCGCAGGTGAACGTTTGTGTGCGTGCATCGTGAGTACTCGTCAATGCATTCATGATAATACCCATTGTTGCATCTATGCCCATCTGATGATTGTTGCACAAAGACATACTAATACTCTTTCTTATACATGCGGATGGTCACGCAAGCTCAGAGAGGTCGTCGTCATCAGCGTTGGCTGCCACACCTTTTTGCGCAAGTAAGGCCACAGCCGCCCTTTTCTTAGACTCTGTAACCTCTGCTGTTTCCCCTTTCCCCTTTTCTATTGTAGTTTGTTCTTGTAAGGAATTCTGGCCATCTTGTTGAGGTTGGATTTGCTTTTTGTTGTCCTCATCTTCCTTCAATATTCCGGAATCAGTTGCCCCGCGCATCGTTTCAGCCTTGTTTATATGATTAATTGTTTCCGTTGCATTGCCTTCTATTTCTAATGGTTTTGATGACCGAAGGTTCCCGTTTTCCCCTCCAGGTATTATTTTCTGCCCCGAGTCTGTATTACCGCTGCAGTTTTTGTTTCCATTGCAAATCTGAGATGGCTTAGCATTGACAGGCTTCATCTTAGTCATTTGTCCGTCTGTACATCTACTTGATGCCCATGTGCTACTTTTACTGTCAGTCATTTTAACCTCCAGGCATGCTTTTCTCTCTTTTCTTCTCCCCCTTCTTCTCACCAGCTGCGAGTTCGATCTTGAAATCTGGATTTCATTAAACTCCCTAATCATATCAGTTTTCGTTCTTATTTTTTCTAGCTTCGCTAGAATCCTCTCCTTTTTAGTTGCTTCAGCGTTGTCAATAGCGCGCTGTATCGCAGGGTGAGTATAACCCGGTTCCGATGGATCTATGTGCCGCTTAGCCTTTTCCTGTGTCCTTTTGTTCTCATGCCACCACAGAGTAAAGTATGTGACGTGATAAATTAAAACTATCACTTGTGCAGTGATGGCTAGCACAGCTCCAAAAGCTATTCTCTGCGAAGCGGCAGCCATCCCATCGAACAATGCGCACAGCCTTTCCACAGCGTCCACATAGGAGTTGGCTTGGTTGGAAATATCTGCCACAGTTTGTTCAACATTGCTTGCAATTCCTAAACTAAAAGGTGGACTTGATACTGATTGAGCAGCAGTTTTTAGTCCAGAGGTGTCGTAGTAATCAATAATATCAAGGGCGGTGCTATTCACAGCATTCCTCGCAATCGGAATTGCAGCTTCACATGTTTCTTCAATCCCGATGAAAGCAGCCGTGAGAAGCACTCCTGCTATCGTTTCGGATAAGAATATAAAAAATGTTGACCAGAGTAAAATTGTGCCTAGGATCGCTAATATCACTTGGAAAGTGGCCCTTAGGCAGCAACTCATGCACTCCGAGCATCGAACAAAACACTCGTTCACTTTGAAAGGACAACAGCGGCCTCTCCCACGACCACAGTAGTCGTTCTCTACGGTTTTGAGAGATACAAGGAGGCCATGACCTACAACGAGGAAGTCTAGAACTATGCAGCTGGTATACCCTAGAGTTGTCCACACGATTATTTCAGAGAGGTCAACGCTGAACCTCTTGAGTCCATTATGTAACTGAACGATACCGGCCAAGTTTATGTTGAGAGCTATGATAATTAGTACCGCCCCCAGTAGTGCTCCGAGGGGAATAGATTTAAAACCAACCCCAACGACCAGTTCCATGCAGGAAAAGCACAAAACTGGAGCATAGAGGAGGTCCAGGTAGTCCAGCTCTCCATCTTCGTTCAGATCGAAAAAGCTGTGGGTGGAGTCTACGTTTTCTTCAGTTTTCGGGGTCGGGGTACTGATATCTATTGAATTAGATTCGCCCGACGGAGAGTCCACCGCTCCTGGGAGCTTCATTCCCACGAAGTTCTTCGCCGCCTCAGACGGCTAGACGGCTCGGAACGTGGACGTGGGCAGTTACTAGAGAAAGTAGGTCTCATGCGTTTCTAGCGTTCTACGAGCACAAATGATGTCGCAGATCTCTAGTTCCCCTATGTTTCTTCGAAGTCTAAGTCGATCAATCAGGAGTTGTCGCAGTGGGAAAACACATTCCGGATTCCTATCGTAACAGACTTGCGAAGCTCGGCGACAGCTGGAGCGTCCATCGCGCTACGAGCGTAGCTTACACGTATAGCTTTGCTGGGCAAGAAACTTGGGTCATTTTAGGCTGAGAGCTCTCCGGTAGAGAACAGATAAGAATGCCGAAGATTCAAAAGCTGCGACATCGAAATCATCTTGTCGCAGAGAATGATTCACTGATGTTCTAGTTTGCCCTCCCCTTCAAGTACCCCTCTTTTGCTTTATCCCTTCGGCTGGGCAACTCTGAGCTGCACCCCCCCTCGCCTCCCTGCATCGTGCAGCGGTGCATATAGGCCGCTGTTGCGATGATTTGTGGTGCGCAGCTGGGGCTGCCATCATCATGGCGTCGAGAGAGAAGAATGTGCTCTATTCTGTTGCTAGTTGCAGGTTACTCGCGATCACTTGCATTGATCTTTCAGCTTTCACTGAACTTTTTGCGTACATTTGTCTCTTATTCCAGCTTTCCCAGTGTTGTTATACCACTGGTGGGAAAACGAACAGAGTCAGACAAGGCAACGGCTACATGATTTCTCACTCTCCGGCAGAACTGCCGAGAGAAGCCTCGCCTCCTCGCTTTGCCCTACACTTATTCAAGACAAGTGTTATCCAATCGCGAGAAGAGGGCTATCTCGCCACCTTTCATTCTCATCATCGGGGCTCTCCCCCGGGCACCCTCCAATTCTTCGAGCAAATTCCGCCCGAAGCAGCTTTGATACGGGGAGAAGGTATTGGTCGCCAAGGCGAGGAGGGAACAGAGCCCCAGATAGACGCTCTTATAACTCAAGCGATAGAAATCCCCAGAGGAAGACCCAAAAGCCAAATGATAACACCGACGTATTAGAGCCTCAGGTGAGGGGCGAGAGATGTGAATCTTTTATTTTGGGCGGTGTTGGACTGCAGGAAGGGTGTTTATTTCCTCCGTTCTGTCCTACTTTTTGACAGTTTTGCTACGCTGTAAGCAATCATAAATTAGCTACCTATAAGTTATACTTTCATAGATTGTGGACCCTTCATAGTCATCATTATCATCATCATCCGGGATACATTGTACGTCACATATCTCTTAGCTCTGGACGTCATCGGTGCCTCTTCGCTGCTTCGTTTTCATCGACGGTACCTGGTTGTACTACTCATTAATCAAGAGATTTCTTCCAGAGGTAGAAACCTGCTAGCTAGTAGTTTGTATTACTCTTTCATCGGGATCGACATAACATTCATTTCGGAGTTCGGGGATGCAAGCCGGAAATTTTTATTCCTGTGATGCCTACATTATATGACAAAGACCTGATGAATAACATAAAAAAAAAAAAAACCCAAGAACCTATTGATTATCCTCCTCCTCATCGTCTTGTCTTACTGTAATTCTCCTCCTTTGTTGCCTTAGCAATATGGTATAGACTGGGAGAACAACTTCGTCATCAACTGGTCTCTACTGCCACGTGCCATTGCTACGCGCCTTCAGGCCCGGATTGCTACCTCAAGTGCAAGATCGGTAGGAAAGGGTGCTTTTTGCTTTCGTTTACTGCTGTGATTATCCACCCATATATGTAGTCCGATGATTTTGAGTGCTTCGTGATAGATGAACATAGCCACAACACAGAACGCTATGTTTTTTTTAAGAGTGTTTCTACAGCGTCAAAAATTCCATCATGAGATCGTACTTTTCATGTATTATTTTCAAAGCTTTGCTTCCCTATTACTCTTTTGTGAAATAATACTCGCATATTCTACGGTATCTCACTTGCGATGGTGGCAATCCCGCGGCTGCTATTGTTGGTGCAGGTCGACGTAGAGCGTGTTTTCGTGTTTGGAAGCTTGAGCGACACCGATGCCCAAAGAACACGTTTCTTCAACGATCTTCAGTCGCAAAACTTTCAGGTTTCAAATCTAGTTAAGCGTTTCCGTTCCCTGGCTAGCCTTTTTTCCAGGGGGGCACGATGGGGAACACTCATCGCATGATACATAAAACGCATTTTGTTGATAACTAAAGTCTCTTCTTTCTTAGATGACGATGTTTCAATCGCGAAAACTTCAGGAGAAGTATGTGTAAATTGAAAAATTCAAAGCCACGCTATTAAATGCATACGCACACACACACACACACACACACACACACATATATATATATATATATATATAAATATATATATATAAGACGCATCTAAGACACATCTCTGTCGATTTTGTTTTCCTCTCTTTGTGTGGGTGCTATTCCGCAGTTTACCAGTAGAAATTTGACTAAAAATAGAATATACAATTTTCCATGATTCTCTTTTCTCGGTCTTCCTGTTTTTGTCTCGGATAAACATCAACTCTTTCCTGCTATCTTCTCTTTCACTATGTGTTTGCTCCTCATCCCCCCTCTACGATGATGCTTGCATTGGATTGGCTGCTCTATTAGACGGGTATTATTCATATCACAACAGTCGCCTCAATAGGCAGCAATACTACACTCTCTCCAACTGATCCCTTTCAGAAACACAACCTATCTTTCTGACTCTCCATCACTAATATGAAGTGTCCTCCTTCTTGCCACGTACACACATAGCACACACGCGCGCGCGTACGAAATAGGTCGATATCGCCTTGGCGGTGGAGTTGCTCCACTATGCTACAGAGCCGCACGGATTTGACATCGCAGTCACGGTGCTGGGAGATGAGGACTTCGCGCCTGCACTTTGCCGCACCCGTTTGAAGGGAAAACGTGTGTGCATGGCCTCTGTTAAGAACAGCTGCTCGAGAAAGTAACCTCTTATCTCGCCCTTCTTTGTCATTGTATTTAATCGCTGTCTTTACAATGTTAATCGGACCCCCCCCTCCCCCCCCCCCCCCCCCCCTCCCATCTGTAGGCTGCAGGAGAGTCAGGTTTCCGATTTTTTGTACATTTGGATCGAGGATATTCTCCCCGACCTGATGGAACCGAGTAATAACTGCACTACTAGTTTATTAAACAACACAGAACCCCACCTGGGCTATGTTCCCTCCCCGGTATATTGTAAGATAAATCGTTACGCTGCTACAGGGAGAAAGATGGGCAATTCTCGTCCTGTCTCACCATAGCACAGACCGATGATTCGCAGCATTTGTAACACACACAACATACTTCGATAGGGGAAAATATCAACAACATAGAGAATCAAGAGAGGGAGCTCGAGATCGCTGGGACCATCACTCACTATCTCGAGAAGTCCTCAGGGCAGGTACTCCACCTATAATAATACCCGCAATGAAATGTAAGGGAATGGGGGAGGGGGGCGGGAACCAATCACGAAATCTCAAACCAAGAGTACCACCTTCCTTTATACCAATGTAAAGCTTGTAGTTTTCCTACGTCAAAACTGGTAGCATTGCGGACAGCGCCACAGTGTTGTACATTCAAAATAAGGGGCTATTGGGGAGGGGGTTAGGCTTACAAGGGCTTATTTTCAAAATCTATCGAGGATGTCCACGACTTTAAGTTATTCCACAACAGATGTCGTCGCGAGATATGGGCCGTATACTAAAGCACCACAATATGGTAAGGAGTAAGAAGGGAGATGGAGAGTTATAGCCGCTACTCACACTCTTCTAGTTTATCGTTACTTACAAAGCAAATGTGTTTGTTGGTGGCCTGCCTGCTGCAGCTCTCCGATGTGCGAAGTTTGTACGGCGGACTTCGAAAGCTTTGCATCCGATTTTCAGTTGAGTTGTTGGTGTAGTTGTTAGTGTAGTGGGTTTTAAGAGGGAGGATCATAGCATATATGCATATATTAATATATATATATATATATATATATATATATATATATATATACGCATACATATATAATTTATATGTAAGGAATTGAATCTACCCTCCCTGCCCAGGGAGAAGCAGTAGTAGTAGTTGTAGTTGTTGTAGTAGTTGTAGTAATACGAGCAGTAGTAGTAGCAATAGTAGCAGCAGCAGTAGTAGAGATAGAGCGCATGCTGCTGAAGAAAGACTTCATCGGCCATTCTATCCCTCATACCCAACCACAGCTATGTGAGCGAATGTACTCACACATACCTGAGCGTGTGCGTGTCTCTGCCCAATTGTTCAAATTGTGACGGGGATCACCACCGTCATCATCGTCTTCATCGTTGTTGCGGTTGTTGATGATGATGACGGCGTTGATATTATCCCTATCAGGACAAATTCGATATGTTTGACGATCACGTCGACGAATATGCTTTCCTCATAGCTCTCAAGGAAAACAGTGCTCATAGCAGTGAAATTGGTGATGAAGAGCAAAGTAAGGAGACAGCCCCCCCTCCCCTCCTCTCTATCCCTCTCTCTCTATTTCCTCCACCGATATAATCTATGGCCTTCTCTATTATTCTTCTTCCCTCTCTCCCCCTCTCTCGCGTTTCGGGTACACCTTAGAATTTGTGTTTGGTTGTTCGTGTGGTGATGTTACTTCTATATTGAAGGAGAAGGCCAAGGAAGTTCAGTGCGTGAAGAAGAGGTAACAGTCAGTCGTATATATATGCATGTATGTTTTTGTGTAATGTGTGTGTGTGTGTGGAGGAGGGGGGTGGGATGGAGAACAAGAAGATACAACAGAAAGTCACCATCGGCGCTGCAGTGCTCCGCATATTTTATTTCTGAAGGCTCTCTATCTTATACTACTATATATCCACCTAACACCCACTTTCCCGCTCCCTCCCCCTCTTCCTCTTCCTCCTCCTCGTTGCTTCCTTTGATGTCTTATTTTATCAGGGGAGCGGGAGAGTTGCGGGGCTTTTCCGAGACTTTTCTCAGCTAACACTAGATTTTGGAGAAATTGGGGAGGAGGAGGGGGAGGAGAAGGAGGAAGGAAGAGGATTAAGAGAACCTATTGAACATGATGCTGCAATCGACAACATGTCTGATTCAGAGCTTACAGCATGGAACGATCTAAAACATTCTAGAGGAGGAGATGATGATGAAGACGAAGAGGAAGAAGAAGAAGATGAGGGAGAAGAATATCGTCGTCACCAGCGCCTGAGTCCCGGCTCATCAAAGTCTTTACAAGAGGATCGGGACATTAGGGAGAGGGAGGATGGTGACAAGGATGTGTTGAACGAGCACGAGTTGTTCTTGCCCGATGATCTAACTGCCGGCCCAGCAGATGATGAAGTCGATACTTTATTCATGGGAGGGCACCTCTCTCGCAGAGAAGATGATGCAGATGCCGCTGTAGCAAGCTCTGCCTCCCCCTCTGATCATACCCCCCCGGCAAAGGTTGATGACTATAATCATCTCCTTTTCTACGAAGATGATCTGGAAGAGGACCCATTATTTGTTGGAGAAACTGCTGATGACGATATTTTGGTATTGAAGTGGAGAGGGGGGGGGGGGGGGGGGGGGAGGGGAGTGAGGTGATTTCTCAGCATATCATGCAATCCTGTTTCAAAATACTCTAATTCACATGTTTTTCCCGGCATTTTCTTACTCCTAGGGTCAATTCGATTTTTTCGAGGATGACTCGCTGCTCGATAATACGTAAGTTTGTGATGATCCTTCACATTAGGCGCGCATGTGTTTGTATTGCGGTTGAAGTGGCTTTAGAACAGTTTTTCTCGCATGTTTCCGTCTGTTCATGTGTATGGCAACTAAAACTGCGCAACATATGCTGATAGTGTTGAGGACGGTGTAAGCCACGGAATCGACTTGGCAGCTATAGAGAAAGGCCTGATGGAAGAAGAATACCAGCCTCCGATCACAATATCACCGCTTTCATCGTCACCTGGCATGGGCAGTAGAGAAGACAGCTTTTCGGATATCAGGGATTCCTTTGTAGAGGAGGCCCCATTTAACATGAATGCAGTTGATAGTCTTGGGCATTCACAAAAAATAATAGCGCGACAATCCATAACTGAAGAAGAGGGAGATGGGGACTCTACCTCTGTCGCAGCAAATCCGACAGCTGAGGAAGGCAATAGCAAAATAATAGATCCGACCAAGGATTATTCCGGGATGAAGGTTGCCGAACTAAAAAGCATCCTCCAGGAGAAAGGTTTAAAGGTTTCTGGCAACAAAGCCGCGCTAATCGAAAGGCTCCAAAGACATGCTGATGGATCATGATCTCGCTATGCATCTTCGCCTTTTTTTCGGTTCCAAAGCTCGAAAAAGGAATTTGCATGACAATGAAAAGATACGAGGCGGCAATAAAGATATGCTCTCGGAGCAGACTGCAGGTTGTATCGATAAAGATGCGAAACAGTGTATTAAAAGCCTTTGTCAATGTTTCAATTATTGAAAATTAAGAGCTAATACTCCCAGTCCACTACTGAATGGTGCAATTGTATTTTGGCTGCTGTGCGTGTGAATGGCAAGCTAGCGAGCCTAGCAAAAGGTGCGCAACATTCGTCAAGTAGACGCTGTACGGCGCAACAAGTTAAACTCATTCGCCATGCACGCGGCATGCAATAATCACCCCGTGTGCGTTGCCATTGTTTGCATGATGTGACCAAAGTTGTCAGCAAAAGTTGTGCTGCCTTTGGCATGTTTAACGCGCTGCACTCGTCCTAAAGTGTGTGTGTGTGTGTGTGTGTGTGTGTGTGATGGGCAGTCTACTATGTGTTCATGTGTAGCCATTCATGGAGCCCAACTAGCTCTGAGCTCCGATAGGGGCCTAAGTACACAATTGCATTTACATCTTTACTAGTGTGCGAATTGCATGGAGTTTTCCGCCACCAGCTAACACCATTATCATCATTTGAGACTTTCTGATATATTCATGAATGTAAGTCAGTGATTCGCGTCAATTTTAACAAATCTAGAATGCATCTGTGAGGTCTGTGTAACGCTTAGAGGACACATATATGAACATCATATCAACTGAACGTTTACAGGATACATGTTAGGCATATTATGTCAACTGTGTCGTCATAGCCGTAGCTTTGCAAAGCTGCATTAGGATGACAATTAAAAAAAAAAATAGTCCATTACGCCCGTCTCATAAACTGTGTCAATAGTCTTCTACACTTCCATTGATAATAAATTCAATTTTAAATCACACTCTATTTGAAGCTGTATTGACTTTGCGAATGGCAATTCTCGGTTCAGTTGTTCTCACATGACCGGATTTTGATTGTTTAGAAGGATCGACTCTTTCATTTAATGGCGGTGTGGCACTTGATTCAGACCTATCTATGGGAATGCTGTTGGCGCGGCCGCAATCGTCACCGAAAGCGGTGCCAGATTTATCAGATAGACACGACTTTGACACATGTCGAGGCGGTTCCTCATGTAGAGCTTTGCGGCCAGATCTGCTTCTGTTTTGAAAGTTACCAAAGCTCTCAGTAATGATTTTTGTTCTGTTGGTTTGTGCCCTGGCTCGGCTATACGATCTCGAATCCGCCGCAAACGGATCATCTGAACCCACACCCAGTTCCATGCTTTTGGCGTCGCGCGTCTTGAAGGAGTTAAGCTTTGTCTCCATGGCTTTTCTTATGTCCACCCGGGCAAAATAAGCGGTTTTCGTCGTCTCGAGGAGCTCCCCCGCTTCAATCCGGAGATCGTATTTATCCTTCTTTTTCATTGGATGGATCACGCCAGAATTGCGCATCCTTGCGTCGGCCCTAGATACTGAGAAGTACAACAGCATGACTTGTCCGATGAAGAACGCGCATAAGACCAGCACCGTGGTGAATATGTCCGCATCTTGGTACCCTAGATTATCGAGAACTTGGTTGCAGCCTTCACCACATGTCAGAGTGTTGCCAACTCCTAGTTGGAGAGAGAGCTGGGTGCTGAAGACGTAGTAAAGTGGGTTAATCCAGCGCAACCACCGCCAGTGATAGGGAATGGCGGTGAGTGGAATGCCACATCCGTTAAAGACGGTCTGCACGGTACACCAAAGTCCATAAACACCCGGAGCTATCTTATTGCCGAATGTCACCTGGAACAGTGTCACAGCCATGCAAGCCTGCATCAAGTAGAGAAACCAACACAGGCCACTGGAGAGAGCATGCTCTGCTACGAACCCGTTGCCAAAGTAGAAAAAGTAGAAGGACATCATCGCAAAGGCAGAGACAACGAACGTCGTGGTGACCCAAAAGATGCAGACCTGCAGCGGTGTGATCAGCATGTCTGCAAGGAAGAATTTGAAGTTTTTGTAGTCGGTTTCGACCTGCACCTGCGCAACGGAGACTTGGAACACGGCCAAGTGTGTTGATCCCCACACCAAAAACACCCCCAGCAACGTGGTAAAGTCCTCGGTATCTTCTACGGGCATGAAGCCAGGCACAAAGACGATGAAGACCAAAGACACGCCAATGAAAGTTAGCCCTGCGGTGTGGACGACGGCAAAGTCCTGCAGGATGTACTTCCAGCTCTTCGGAACGCCGACCATGTTAATGAAGACGCTGAAGAAACTAGTTGTTGCGAGAAGCCAATTGCCAATGCGCAGCCCGTTGTCGGTGTAAAAGGGTTCCTTCGGATCAATGAGATCAACAAAGATCTGCACCCTTTCGACTGTCTTCGCGTTTTGCCTTTCTCGATGGTACTGCGTGAGCGCTTTACGAACATCCTGATCGTATTCGTAGTCGAAGCAATAGCTCACCGCACATGCACCCGGCGTAAACTCCGCGCGATTTCGGTGTTTCGGAAGCGTTAAGATCAGAGTTTCCAGAGACATGAGAGGGCCTTGGTAGATCCCGACCCCATTGTTCATCAAGTACACTTGATCTGAGATTCGAACCACCTCCTGGCGAGGCCTATGGATTGAGGCTACTACGGGGATATCGTAGATTTCTGTGATGCTTTGCAACACGTACATGATCTTTAATGACGTTGTACCGTCTAACCCGGCCGTGGGTTCGTCAAGGAACAACGCGTTGGGCGTGTCAAGCAGACGTGTGCCGATCTGGAGCCGCCGCTGCTGCCCACCAGACATCTCGTCAACGAATTTGTGAGCGTGGTTGTTCAGGCCAATGAACTTGAGAGTTCCCATGATCATGTCTAAGTTCTCCCGCTCCGTCTTCGTCTGCGGCGCCACCATGAGGGTGTAGTAGTACACCATTGTTTCATACGCCGTCAGCCCGGCTATCAACTCGGTCTCCTGCCTCACGAACGCGATATTTCGCCGTATGTAGTCTCCTACTCCAGGATTTGCGGCGCCGACCACGTCGTCGTCAATTTGGTAGAAGAGCGCTCCTTCGACAGTTGCATCGACAAAGCGCTGGGATAGCGTCTTGAGGAGAGTCGTCTTTCCGGACCCACTGGAGCCCATGATGAGTAGAAGCTCGCCGCTAGCAACATGCCCTGTGCAGTTCTTCAGGATCTTAAACTCTTCCGCTCGGCTGCACGGTAACAGCGGCGTCCGCTTCGCTGTGTAGGTGAGATTCGCGAAGTGTATTTCGAGGGCGTTTTGTTGAATCTTCATTGTTTCCGTTTTGTGCAGTCCGGCCATGAATTGAGACGTACCGCTCACCTTTCGGGGGAATTCATGCGCTCTAACTTCGTTGTTGTTGTCGAGATCTTTATCTCTTTCCGCTGGCCTTCTCTTCATCTCAATCGCGATTTCTGCTGTGTTAACCGAGCTGTCACGGTCCTCCAGTGGACGTACAAGCATTTTCTTTACCAGCGACTTTTCTTGGTCTCTTGGAGAGTAAATCGCTCCGGGAATACCCGATACCCTTTCACTTATGGTTGACTTCCGCTCTACTGCTGGCGATAGAGAAGATGCTACATTTTTTACCGGATTTTGCAAGTCCTTACCTTCTTTTAGTCTCTGCGGTGGGGTCAGAAATGCACTGGCAGATTTGCTTAATAACTTCGAAGGAGACGGCTCCTGTGGGGTGGATTTGGTAGTGGGAGATGATTTCCTCACAGATAGCCTGGTGTTTGATCTGCATTTAGTAATAATGGAACCTCTTCCCATTGGATTCGGAGTGTGGAGGGACTTATTAATCGATGCACGAAGACGTGATCTTCTCTTATCGCCAGATGCCCTTCTTTGAGATGAGGCCCTCCGTTGAGATGCCCGCCGCTCCTTCTGAACTTCTATTCTTTTGGTGAGTTTCTTTAGCTCGACCTCCGACATTTGCACCTTTGTGATGCCCTTCAGTTTCATGCGTGTGTCCCGGCAGCATTGGTCCTCCAGCGCCTTTCTCTCCTCCTCCTTTTGCTTCCGCCTTGTGGTGAGATATTCTTCCCTCGTAGGCCAATAGCGTATGCAAACGCAGATAAAAAGCGTGACGGTGATCGAAAAAACGACAAGCAGCACGCCCCCCCCTGTCAACATGGCCTCCTCAATGCGATCGATGACGTGCCGGCCAGCATAGTATTCACTTTGAGGGTTAGAAAGGATCAGGTCCGCGGCCTTCTCACCGATCATGAGAACGGTGGCCATGCTACCGGCGCAAAGGCCATGGGGAATGATGGAACCGTCGGCAACTCGCAGGTTTGAGAAGCCACGCACACGCAGGTTTTGGCCCACCACGTCGTCGCTGCCCGTACCCTTCCTGCATGATCCGTACGCCTCATCACCGAAGTGGCGCGAGCGCGGATGTAGGTCTGCAGCTGCTCATCACTCATGCGCGAGACGCTAGAGAGATCGCGTCCACGATGTTTGAGCTGGTTCAGGATGCGAATCTGCTGCTTCACACAGCTGAGCAGGATGTCCACGTCTCTGTCGTCACTGAGCAAGCCAAAGTAGACCTTGGGATTTGCAGAGGGGTTGGGAGATTGCAATGAAACGCCCCCACCACTACTGTATGGACTGCACAATGAGCACTCCGACACTAGCCGTTGAAGGCCCGACTTACCACCGCCGCTACTACCTCCGCCTCCCCCCCCCCCTCCTCCCTGCTCTCTGCTGCTAGTTCCCCAGCTGCGATCAATTCCGGTAAATTCCAGGCGATAGTCGCATGCGGTAGAGCCATAGAGTCCTGAGCTCCACCTTCCAACTACGCCTACATATGCTGTTGGTTGACCGCTAGTGGCATTCACAGACCTGGAGATCGAGAGGCAAACAACATTGTGATGTAGGGCGTGCGCACAATCTCACACACGCACACGCACACGCACATGCACATGCACACACACATATATATATATATATATATATATATATATATTGATATACGCACACACATATGTATATATTGTATTCTTGATACCACGCCCTGAGAGCATCCGACGCATAAACGACTCTTGAGAGCTTCTCCGGTCCAATAATCTGGCCCTCAGACTCTACCCTAACCTTCGCTATTCCTTTCAACTGCTTCCCAACGCCTTATTTTTAGAGGTGTGGATGAGTGTACGTGACGCTGTGTGCTTTCGACATCGTTGCATGCAGGTGCGAACATTGGTGTTGTAGTTACTACTTGATGCCCACCCCCCCCCCCTTTACCACTCAGCTATGCTTCCACTTCACCCTGACCTGGTACGTCAATAATCGAGGTGACACCCACACTCCGCAGACTAGCCGCGGGGCCGATTCCAGACATCATCAGAACTTTGGGAGATCCAAGCCAACCAGCTGCTAGGATCACCTCACGCTTCGCGTAAACAGAGACCCGCCGCTGCCCCGCGAGCATATACACAGCTCCAATTGCCCGCTTGACGTCTGAATCTTGCACGATTATGAGCTTTGCGATGGATGCTCTGGTGCGCACCTCCAGCCCTTTGCGAGGCATGATAGGGCGCAGGTAGGCTTTGAAGGCGTCCATGCGCCTGCTGTTCACGAACACCGTTTTCGGGAGGAAAATCCCCGATGCGTTTCCTTGCATGGTAAGTGCAGATCCTGGCAGAGATGGAACACCGGCCGCATTGGCAGCGGCCATCCACGCGCCTCCTAGCGTCTCGCCACTGCCGTTCTGTAGCTTCATTTGTTCTTCCGCAGCTGAGAAGAAGGATGCGACCTCAGCGGAACTCCACCCCTCCCCCCAATGCATATCGAAGTCTCTGTCCTCTGGACGCCAATAGTAGCCGTTGTTGATTGACGATGTGCCCCCTAGCGTGGCCCCTAAGACTACGGGCACTTGGCGGCCAAACAAAGCAGGGTTGGACTCGGAGTCGAATCGCTGTAGCAATGGACTCGCATCATGCGGCTCCCTAGAATTTCGGGGCGCTCGTGTTGCTTTCCACCAGTCTTCGGTTTGCTGCCAGTCCTCCCCCTGGTCAAGCACTAGCACCGAGTGCCCTGCGTCGGAGAGTCGTCGGGCGACAACGCAGCCCGCAGTGCCGGCGCCAACGATGATGTAATCAAACTCCTTCCGAGCGCCTGCATCGCTAGTTGTATCTTTATAGGCGGGAAGGCCCTCCGTGATATACGGGTCAGCGTATGGGGCTGCATCATTCTCGTACCACGCGCCTGAGCTGCTTCCTAGGAAGATGAGGGATGTACCAAAAATGCTAATCAAGTTATTGGCGGAAACCATGCCTTCAACTCACGTATAACCTGTGCAATTGGAAGAGAAAAACGCTGTGAGCGCCCCTTGACATATAGGCAGCGTGGACGTTGGATCGAGCTCTCCCAGCGGAAGCGACGGGAAGCAGGCTTTGCAAAACGAAGGACGAAACCCTGAGAGAAGCATCTAAATATTATATACATAAATATATATATATATATATATATATATATATATATATCATTCGACCTTGCAGATGTCGATGATACAAATGAGGGGGGGGGAGGATCATAGTAACAGCCGTTTACATAAACATCCCAACACCCCCATAACAACAAGAACAACACCTACTACACTACTACTAATACTACTACTACTACTACCGTAAGCATTAGAACACGCATAGTGAAGAATCTCTGCACAGAACCGTGAGGGCGCCGCGGAGGAGTAGACAGGTGTGTTGTCCTCCACAAACATTTCCGTGTCGTTATTTGCAAGGTCCGCCCAAGCCACGATGCTGTTAATATCGGACATGCTGCAGGCCTCACATACGTGAGTCGCAGCTGTGCCCTCCACCGCGGAGCACACCAGATCTTCAAAGGCGCTGATCCGAGAGGCAGCCTGAAGCAGTGCCCCGACGGAGCCCAGGGTGGAACCCCTCCTTGGATATCTCCCGCAGAGGTAGGAAAACTTCAAGCTTTCGAATCGCACCCCGCGGCGGATACGGGAGCATGCACGGTTGTGAAAGGAGGATGATGCAGGAAAGAAGGCGTTCAGATCGCACTGATTGAGCCGATTGTCGTAGTTTTCCCTCTCGCCAGTGTTCCAGGCGGGCCGGCAGAATGACTGGAGGTATAGCGATGATTCGTTGGTGATGGGCCTCAGAGCAAGCTCTGCGACAGCGGGGGCAAAGGGAGTGCACGGACTCGCAGCGGCAACGCTCACCTTGATGAGAAGTGGGCTCTTTTCTGTCAATGTGCACGTTTCACTGGAGGAGAACTTGGTGAATGCTGCCGTTGAATTTTCAGGCATCAGCTGAAGCTTCGTTGCTGTTGTGTAGCATTCGCTCGAGGCACAGAAGCGATTTCCGTCGCGATCGGTTTTATTCCCAAAACCAGCATGTGGGCAGTGGTGGTCAGGCCGGAAAGGAATGGCAAGCGCATGGCGAAGCTTACATGGCGATATGCTACCCTGCAGCAGATGCCCCTTCCCGCACTGGGCCTTTGGCAATGAATTTTGGTATGAAATACACCCATCCACCGTCGCAAACTCCTGTAGGTCCCCGATGCAGTAGTCGAAGATAGACTTACAATAGGCATCAGGCCCGTAGCGTGGGTGGGAAACGGCTCGCTGGAAAAGCGATACGAGCTCGTTGTTGGGGTACGACTCTACGACTCTCCATATCATGGAGGAGCAATGTTGGAATTCAAACTCCTGGACCTTCTCGATCGTCCTTGTGAGGTCGCCTCCAAAGAGAACGTGCTCTTCGAGCACTCGCACACCGATTCTGCTGCTATTTCTCACCGTCCAGTCGTACAAACGAATGGTGCTGCGCTCCCAGAGGGCGTTGTTGGCTGCCGGCATGAATTGGGAGAAATAGGTCACGAACCCCTCAACGCCAACGTAGCTGCCTGCTTCTGTTACATGCAACACTGCCTCCGCATTCACATAGGGGGAGATATCTTCTACTAGCAATTCGTAGTCGAAACTGCTGCTGCTGCTATTGGTGGTGGCGGACGGGGCATTGGTGTGAGAATCTAAGATTCGCTCCAGTTGCATAATGGTGTTGACTCTGTCACCTAGAATCACATTTAGTTGCGAGCGGTTATAGGGAGTCCCTGCTGATGCCGTACACGCCAAAACCGCCTCTTGTGAGTCGTATTCAGGAAAAGTTGGGCATCCTCCACCACTGGAGGTCTGGTTGTACTGGGACGACAATGGCACACATGTGGGGAGGGCGATTGCCCTGAGATTTAATATCAGACCATGTGGATTGATCTTACTCATCGAATACAGAACCGAGTCGCAGAAGCAGCCCAAAGAGTCCAGGTGCATGATAGCCGCACAACAGCTTGCTCGATTGCTCATCCCATCTTCAAGCTGGCACACTTCAGCACTCTCCAACGCATTCCAACACTCGTCAATTGCCACGTTGGCGATTGTAGTTGACCGATGACCAACCTCTGGGCAGGTGGCAAACGATTCGTTGAGCTTGCAGAGTTTCGGAGCGTAGCCTAGTGCTTCATTTGCTCCGACGCCTTGATTACCAAATACGCTCGAGAGATAACTAGAGCTTACGATGTCGCAATAGCTTCCGATACGGTTATACTGTACGATTGCGTCGCACCCACCATGTCTTCCGCTGGATAGACTTTCGGCGAACACGTCAAGAGAGTTCTTCCATGTGACGCCACAAGCATAATCGTGAGAAAGAGGGAAGGAGAGAGGGGAGAGACGTTTTGTTAAAAGAGATCCACATATTTTTATACATGAGTCTCTAGAGTTTACTTTCTCAACGCCGAGAACAATACTGACTCATTTGTCAGGATGTGCGTGCTAATGATTGTGTACGAAATCCGCATGATGATTATACCTGTGTGGAAGAGTCAAAAAGAGATCCGTTTACACCGGTCTTGTGTTTGGCCAGAAGCAGGAGAAAGTTTGCTCCGTCAGTCGTATTGGTACGGTTTCCGGCAACACATTGAGCGTATGTTCTTGAAGAGGAGCTGCAATTTCGCGTGCAGGGACATCCTAGAGGACAACTTTACCGAAAAATAAACAAAATGATACTCTTAGCAAGATTCATGGCGCTCTCTTAGTATTCCCCCTACGTCCCCACAAAAAGTTGTCACTTCGACAATACCTTCCCGATATCACATTGGCGTCAATTCTAGCAAATCTACAATGCGTCCGTAAGGCCTGTTTGTGCAAGAAGTAACATTCTTTACGTTGATGCCATCAAATCCAATGATAAAGTAAAGCGCACCCCAGTTTGATGTGCAAGGTCCAAGTGGTATGTTCTACATTCAATGCTATCCTCGTAAATAGCGCTCCACCCAGTCGCTGAAGAAAGCCGATCGAATTTTAGTACAACACTCGCAAATCGGATAGAAATACAAAACCAGCCGTTGTTGCAAACCTACAAATAGCTATTTTTGAAGGTTGAAGTACCGTTCGTCGCTTTCAGAGCTACAGAGCACTGTGACATACACTGCGTGAAGTTTCGAAACTCCAAAGTTTCCCCTGGACACACAGAAAGGGCTTTTGAACAATACTTCTGGCACTTTGAGTGCTGACTCCCAGAAGCAAACATGTATCCATGAACGTGGCAGACGGCCAAGCCGAGGATTGTTAAAATAAACATTCCACAGGAGACGAGTAGCTTTCCTTCTCAAGGTTGAAAACAAGCGCACGCTTGCATATTTGTACGGTGTGCCCCAAACCTGATTTTCACGGAGTTTGTTTCATTAGTAGGCTGCAATAAAAACATCTTTGCGCTCCTCATCCCTCCACACACTACTTGCACCTACGTCTGATCTGTGTGAGAGGATAGATCTACGGCTGCCTCCGCAATTGAAACGTTCCGGAAACTTGATGGATGTTACTTTGTTGTCGCCGATATTTATTCGTTAAAAACGGCCTTCGTTGCGATCCTAGAGACTCTTCTTGCATGGGAGACTACCAGCAAAACCGCCTTTCAAACACTGGGTTGCTACATTGCGTGAGAGTTTTGGAGATGTTCGTTTTAGGCGATTTTGTCGTCCACTTTCGGGGAGAAAAGAATTGGCATGATCATAGATTTTGTTCGTGTTCTTGTTGAGACGATCTGTCTTTTGTCCCAAAATGAAGCAGATTCCAGTTCCTGTTTTTCCACCGGAATGCAGGGGATATTCAAGGCTGAAAGCTGTTTTGGCATTGTCGCACATTTACTCAGGAAATCCGGAGCGATGCCTCTTCCCAACATGCCCCTCCCGCGCCCGCTGACAGTGGTACGGCGGAATTTCGTCTCAGTTGGTTAATATATGCGTCACAGATAATTCTGGCTTTTGCCTAACGCCCTCATCGTGCCAGAGAATGCGTTTAGTTTTAGGGAGAGAGAGTTGGAATTTTTATCCGGTTCGGGAGAAGGAAATGTGGGATGTTTGCATCGGCCAACGTATTGGAGATAAATCATCCATGTCTGAAGGAAAATCAATTCACAGTATCTACTAACACCTTACTGGTAGGTTCAAAGAAAGCTCGTGTCCCGATTTCTCATATTGTTAGCGCTCTTTGGCCTGTTACTTCACTTCCACCTTGCCCTTTTGCGGCCAGCGGGGTTGCCCAACCGGGGGGGCCTCCTTCTCAAAATTGAGAAGACATCTCCCAACTCTTTGGAACGAGATGAAGTCGATAGAGGACTTCTCAGCGTTGGTGTTAGCTCAGACGACGGGGAGATCGAATCTAAACACATACCAACGGATGCCACGGTCTCTAATGAGGTAGAGAAGGGGGCGGGGAGCAGCAGTCGTGGAATAAGTGATTCTGCTGATGAGCACGAAAAAGTATCGTGTTCACTACCATTTCCATCCTTCAATTGCTTGGGTTCTTCGCGTAGGAAAAGAAACGAGTAATTTGCTAACTAACTCCAGAGCAGCAGTAAAGAGTTGTTGTGACTAACATATCCTTCATTCCGATGTTTAAGATTAGAAGAGCCGGTGGAACAAGGTCCTTATAATCATCATTCGAAAATCATTGCTCGGCCAATGGGGATAGAAGATGTAATGAAGCAGCTACAGTTGGCGTATATACGTAAGGTGTCGATTTGCGCACATCCATCACACACTTACCTGTACTCTGTGGGTGAGTGGGGGAGGGGAGGAAGCGCATCGTGGATTGACACTCGTGACTTTCGGCTCATATTTCTTATATTGTTACCACTTTTCTATACGCATGGCCTTCTTGGCGGCAACACTACGGTGACAACAGCTAAGGCCACTGGAAGCATTATTTCGCTTCGACGACTTCGAGGACCCCGCACAGCCTCCACCGTCGTTCCACACAAAGGTATCTTGCATCAGCAGTACAATCATCAACCAACATATGATATATGGCACTATAGTAGCTGTCAAAATCCTCATAAATATTCAGATTAGAACCTCTCTCCTCTCATCGTTCAACAGCTAATCTGACCATCCCAATAATTGCAATAATTGCATATCAGCCGCTTGTGCTACTGCTTGGGCCATATTCCGTTGGGAAAACTACAGCAATACGCTCCTTACTGAACATCACAATGAAGAGAGAAGGAGGCAACTCGACGTATGATCCTGGCTCAAAACAAATAACGTCGTCCTTTCAACATTCAAACAACAACCTATCGTCATCGTACCAAGAGAGAGAATGCGGTGTACCTTCTTATGCCCTCGCCACAGGTATTGTTATGAGATGAATCAGGAAGATGGTGAGGGGAAGGGCGGTCAACCATCAGTGATTTCTGGTTTACAAACGCTCTCACTGTGTGCAGGATTCACCCCTACGACTTCCAAGTTTCGTCGATTTCGCAGCGGCGACAGCAGGCCGTCAGGTTGCTCAGGTCTATTGCACAGCAGCTATCCTAGTCATCTCGCCGGCAGCGGCTGCTACCTCGACGACAACGTCTACTGCAAAGATCCTCTGGCTGTGGACTTGATCGAGAGCTATGGCACGGCATTCGTAGGTGGGCTTTGATAGATAGAGATAGATAATGGTGATAGGCTCATGCAAGCTCGTGGATGGTGGGTAACTAGGGAAAGGAACCATGGAATCTTTTTCATATTCGTCGTTACTGCACGACACAACTGCGGTCGGCCAGCCCCACATATCTTTCGTTGGCATTAGGGAGATTCTTCGAGACCGTGCAGGTCCCAGAGCGCGTGGCAGGGGTGCTGCAGCACTGTACGCTAATCGACAGCCCGGTCAACTTGATGCTATAGGCTATTCTTTTTCCGAGATACGATGATGATTTCATGATGATGGGCCTCTTCTCCTGCGCCATAGCCTTAATATCTAGCTTATAACCTTTTGCGTTTTCTCCGTTCATGTAGCTTTATAGTAAATCATCTCCTGTGTGTGATCCAGCCCTTTGTGTGCCCCTCTGCCTATTTCTTCCACAGGGTCTTTGTTCAAGATTAGTGGATGATCGTCGCCTCAGTAGCCGCCGAAGAGGCGCCAACAGCATGATGAAGATGAGCAGCGCATCCTCACTGCTACCAGCCACTACTGCTGCTGCTACTAAGAACACAGATATTCGTGGTGGAAGGCCTAAGGACGAATCTTCGCCATCTTCTTCGTCCAGCTCCAGCAACAGCAACGAAGATTCCCTCAAACGCCGTGCGATTGAGTAATCATCGTTGTAGTATATATTTGTTAGCAGGGACCAGCCTTATTGCTAATAGCAATAGCAGTAGTAGCAGTGTGTATCAGCAGCAATGGTCATACATGCAAGCAGTACCATGTGTTCTCACGAGAGCCTTTCCTGCCGTGCTCGTTATCTTTTTTCCTGCCCTCCTCCCTCTCCTCCGTTGTGCTCTTCTTCATCATCGATAGAGACGGCTCTGTTGTTGCGTACGACCGTATTTGCGAATGGTTTGCTGCAAGGTAGTACGGGTTCTATCGAGCAATACTTTGCTAGCTTATGCAGCTACGAGAGACGCTAAGGAGACTGGAACAGCAACTCATAACATGACTGTGTTTGTGGCTCCACGACGCGATGGGGATATTTAGCTACCCAGACGCGTGCACAAGCATAGTATTATCTGGCACAACTACCATTATTTTTTATATGGTTTCTCGCGGCGAATAGGTGCGATTGCGTCTTGTTCATGCTGGATGGAGACCGACTCGAGGTCGTCGTCATTTCCTCTTGCTTGACTGAACCAAACATGCACAGGCTTGCAGGATGAAACGAATCTTTCTGCGTCTGATTTCAACACTACTACTTCATGCCACCACTTTTATCACCATCATCACCATCATTATCATCATCATCATCATCATTATCATCATCATATTCATCATCATATTCATCATCATCTTCATCATCGTCAATACCGTTATCTCCATCATTCTCACGATTGTATCTGTTCGTCATAGCTGATGGACAGCCTAGCAGGCCACGTGTTGGACAAGCTGAGAACCCAAAGGGAGAAACTACGGGTATTCGTGCAAACCACGTCCTAGAAAACTGTTATCGATGTTTTCGGGCACAAATGCATTCCATGTAGCCGTGCCCGACGAAAAGTATATTTAATGGTTTCGGATTGCTATCAGAGACTAGATTTTATTCAGGCAATCATCCCAAGATTATCTTTATACGAATTGCTCCCTCCCTCTCTAGTATACATGTAATTCTCTCCATATCTGTGTGCGATCGTAGATATTGCTTAATAAAGTGGATCTTCTGCCCCCGAGCGATCTTCTTCGAGCTTCTGCAAGGCTACACTGGAGCCTCTCGAAAGTGCTGGGAGGTAGTAGTATGTGTGGCGCGTCTGGTTGCAACTTGTATATCCAAAGACACGCTCATATGTAAACGTAATACATAAATATAATATATTAATATAAATATATATATATATATATATATATATATATATGCGTGTGTGTGTGTGTGTGTGGGAGTGTGTGCCTACCTGCTAATAATTATTCATGAACATATTCACATTCGAACCTAAATTAAGCACACGGATACTCTATTGGTATAGTACGTCGTCAGCGATTAGTCACAATGCATGACGTTCTTAGGCATTAACCCGCCGCGTGCATACATGACCTCATTCGGAGCCTATGGGTCTCGAGGAAACCGTAATAAGTGCAATGATCTCCCCCCCTCCACCTCCTACTAATATGACAAATCTACATCAGCATTTTCCCTTCTCCCTCTCTCTCTCTCTCTCTCTCTCTCTCTCTCTTTATCTCTCTCTCTCTTTATCTCTCTCTTTCCAAATTCACATTGGCTTCCAAAGGTCTTAGCAGCGAAGAAATCCTGAGGACGAATATGTTACCTATGTTGCGCAGTTGCTGATGTATGCAAACCCCCCCCCTGATCTACTCAATATTATCTTCTCATACTGTTTCTGTTTAAGAAGAAAACGTTGCAAATAGTGCTCAAACTACGAGAAACGGGCAGCTTCCACCAACACAATCTACACAAGAATGTAGCCCATCGCCGCGGCCCTCATCGTCATTATCATCGTCATATTCGTCATCGTCGCCTTCTCGATGGAATGAGAACGTTGTGGTGTCCGAGCAGTCTGAGCTAATCGAAGACTTGAAGGGACTGGCAAGAGAGGTGTGGAAGAAAGAAGGGCAGTAGTAGTAGTAGTAGTAGTAGTAGTAGTAGTAATACGGTGAGGAGGAGGAGGAGGAGGAAGGCGGGTCTAGTTTTAAGCTTCAAACGCTATTTTCTTCTCGCCGGTAGTGAGTAACCTTCACCTCCGTACTTTCTCCTCTCCCCCCCCACCCTTCTTAACCGTCACAGTCAGCCGTGCAAAGGGCGACTAGTGTTGTGAGCCGGGCGCAGCGCCTCCTGGTCATTCGAAAATATATTATCCATTCAATTATTATGACCTTAAACTAAAACGTGCTGCTTTCCACGAGGAATCTTTCTCGCAGTTGTTAATCTTGTCCTTATGTACGCTTTGACTGTGTCGATATCATCCTTGATCACCCCATCGATGCTGCTGTTGCAGGCACACTTGATAATACTTAAGTACATCTCGGAAAGACAAGGCTTCTTCTATCGTCGGAGCCGATTGTAATAGCAGAATGCGCATATTCTTACTCACTTTCAATACATCGCTATTCTCATTTGTATTCACGTCGTTACCAATGTGGCTAGTTTATGGCGGGGTGGGGTGGGGGGGGGAGTGCGGGATGGGTGCTGCAAGTCATACTCAACCATATTGAGATTACTTTTAAATAAGTGCTCACGGCCAGGGTGGTAATTCATTATGCTTCAATCATCATAGGAAACGAATGCTGAGGGATCTTCCCGATCTATTTCACAAGGCTGAAGAAAGTAGTTGCATGGGATGTAGACGGTTGTTTGGTCGTACTTTCTGAAGGGCCAAAAATCATTATCGATTCAAGAATGGATCAGTTTATACCACACACACACACAAACACACACACACGCACATATATATATATATATATATATATATATATTGTTGTGTGTGTGTGTGTGTGTGTACTATAAAGGCTCAGGACTTGCGTGCTGCGAGTTTCCGAACATGCATTACGGCGTCGAGGCGCGGAATCAAGCCGATTTTGGGAGATTCCACGGGTGAGACGAAGGCATATAGATGAAGTTTTAAGCTTTCTCTCGGAGACGATCCCGCCCTTGTTGGACACTATGACTTTCTCTTCGAGTTCCTCCTTTTCCACTTCCGCAGCCGATATCTCGCCTTTGGTAGGATCGACAATTCATCCGTCCCATACGTCATCTTCTTCGTTCTTCTCCAGCAAACCATCTGATACCCCCGCGAGACAACACTCTCCACCCCCATAGTCTCCGTTATATCATCTGTTCTTTGGATGTTGCGCTCATGACATGGGCTACCTTGTCGATCGTCATCCGATGATCTTGTAGTAGGCATTTACTTGCTAGCAATCCGGTACGTCATAGCGACATTGCTACTTCTCATGTTCATTATCGCATGCTTGATGATTGCTGGGTTTTGACGTCCCTTAAATGTAGTCTATCCGCTACATTTAATCAGGCATGCAAGCAGCGACGTTGAGCAAGTGTTGCTTGCGCCTTTGCATTGTGCATGTACGTGTGATGTGATGCGCACCATGGCTTAGTGGCTGCGGACTGCTAGGCTGGGCAGCTGCAACAGCAACAAACAGTGACCTCGATGTGGGAACTGTCTAGCTGTGGTGATCATTTCGTTGCCAGCTAGTTGGCCGTCATGACAAATTGCCTTCATCCAAATTCTTGCGTCGATGCACGTGCGACGTGCGGCAATTTGGCGTCTCGATCATTGGCGGGCATCGAACTGAATTCACCAACTGTGCCACTCTAGCACTGAGTGCACACAACTCTGGAACTGTGCAAACAAACTAGCAAGCTGATGCAGCCCAATGCAAATGCGTGCAGTTGCGCAGCAGTCACATGGTGTCGCTGCTGTGTTTGCCAGCTTGGTTGCTAGGTTGCCCGATGCGGTTGTCGCGCTTCCCAACTGACCAACGTGCTGGCATCGCTGCTTGGGACACGCGTGCAAGCACTGGCGACACGATCATGATCAACAACCACACAACCTCGCCTTGCACTCGCGTTGATGGAACCACCATGCCTCGTTTTGGTTCCAAACACGAGTCATTTTGCACTTGGTGACGTCTCAATCGTCTCAACGTTCTGGCGTTGTTGGTTGACCTTGCTAGCTTGTTTGGGGTCCGACGTGCGAACGAGAAATTGTGACCCAAAAACCGCCATGCTTCCCCATTGCGGGTGAAAGTAAGCCAGTTGCATCGTCAAACGCAGGTGTGCACTGCTCCACGCACTTCGCACCAGGCCACCCAGTGCCAGCACACCCAGCACCAGCTAGCTGCTGTCACAACAAGAGCAACCAGAACGGGTGCGTTTTGACTTCCAAGAAACGAATTGTCAGGAAAGAACAGAAAACAAGCCGAGAATAACCTGCCCATTCTGACTAAATGATTTTCCTCAGTATCGATTTCTAGAAGATTCTTCGGAAAATTCGCAACTAATTTATCCATGAAACATCTCATATATTTCATCCTCAAAAGTTGATGAAAAATTCGCTCGGAGCAAATTTCGTTCTCGTTGCTCCTCAAAACCCGCAATGCAACAGCACACGCCACAGACCGACAGCTCAAACGATCAGCGCTAACAGTTTCCGAAATGTTTTCCACCAAACGAATGCTCTCAGCTACCATCGCTATTTGCTTTTGGTGCTTCTTGCAGAAACTAAAATTGATGACCAATTCTTCCCAAAGGTGTCCTGAGGTTTCGAGGCGGGCAATGGAGGCATTCATACATGGATCCGAACCTCCCAGAGAGAGGACCTCCAGAACCAGAGCCAGCACATTCCCAGAATTGTAATCGTGTTAAGCTCCACCATCCTCTAATTGGCGAGTCGGAGGAAATAATGCTATGTATCATTAGGCTCAGAAGAGGAGAGAACTGCGTTTTGGAGGACGACGATTCGTATGTCACATGCAATTACATGCGATTACACACACACACACACACACACACACACACACACATAATCACACTCACAAGCGGAGAGAGAAAGAGGGAGGGAGAGAGAGGGAGAGAAAGACATAGAGAGGAAGAACACAACAATACATTCTATTTTGCGCAACATTTTAAGGCACCTTAAGGAATGCCTACAGCTTGGCGTATCGGAAGGCCTCAATCCAGAAGTGGATTTGATTGCAAAGTACGTCCCTCCCTTTAAAAGAACTCTCCAAAAGCTGGCCCACCCCAAACCCGTCAATATTTTTATCTGATTTGCTCTTCATTCTCCAGGTCAAAGGATCCAGTTGTTGAGCTCATGAAGGTTGTCCTGTTGTGTGCCACAACACTCTAATACATGATCGCATAGTTACCCTCCCCCCCCCCCCTACACACACACAATCAGAGGGGCCTCGGAGGAGCGACATCTATGGACGAAAAGTGGCTGCTTGATATTGAGAACAACTTCCAGAATGTCCGTGACACTGATCGATTTTCAAATAATGTTTGGTTAGTAGGAAGCAGG